>JAOXYD010082860.1:0-12270 GCA_028565735.1 Pinacopodium congolense
AGGTTACTCTTCACCCTTTTTGCGAAAAGCAATATTGATAGGTTCTCCTTGGCCTTAGAATCAAGATTGTTGGATAGGTTCCTCTTAGCATTGAATCAAATTGTGTAAAGGTTCCTCTTGGGCTTGAATCAAGATTGTGTAAAGGTTCCTCTTGGCCTTTAACCAAGATTGTTGTAAAATGTTCCTCTTGGCTTTTAACCAAGATTGTTGTTAGTGAATTTCCAACAAGTAGTTAGCGAGAGGACGTAGTCTATCTTTGGGGTAGGCAAACCTCTATAAATCTTGATGTTCTTCTCTTCTCTATCTCTTTTATATTTGTGCATTTTTACTTGCTTTATTATTGTTTGAATTTGATTGATATTGGTATAAGAACTGACGTTCCATATAAGTTGAATTTGTGGTTAAATATTTCATATTGTTTAAATTGGCATAAAGTGTTTAAAGTGTTTTATTTCTGCAAGAATTTTTAAACACCCAATTCACCCCCCATGTTGGGTGCCATAGGGCTAACAAGAACATATATGAAATATTTAAATATAATATAATAAACATATTATAATAAATGATAATGGTTGTTGTTGCCTGTTGAACATAACTATGAACACCTAATTATGTTATAGCTAATTTTATTAATATTTTATTTTTTAATATAACTAAAAGGGTAGCAAGCTTATTATATAAGTGAATCTTAATAAAAAGATGTACTAAAATTCTTTAAAATAGATGAAGAAGGAGAAATTATATTAGATGAAAATAATAAACATATATAAGATATTGTTCCAGAACTAATATAACATTATCATTATATTTTATAAGAAATCCCTTTCACCTAAAAGATAGAATTATGCAATTATTGTTAAATGTTATATGTGTAGAACTTTTGAATTTTAAATGGCATAAGACACTTTCCTTGCAAGAGAGAAGATTCAAACCAAACCTTTTAGAAGAAAAGTTCTTAGTTAGACTTTCTCCTTTATTAGGAGAAAAATTTAGAAATAAAATAAGGGGAAATCTTAATGAATAACCATATATTAAATTAATGTATGGATAATTGATTAGTCTTGAAACTACCAAAATATAACTTGCTATAAATATGGAAAAGGGCCATATTACAAAATATTGTAGGATAAATAAGAAACACCAAAATTTGGAGTTGAATCAAAAGATATTAGACAAAATATAAGCTTTAATGATATCATATTTTGAAAATTCTAAAAAGAAATTTGATAAGCCCTCCTATAATGAAGCCGTATTATTATAAATTAGTAGTTATAAAGGAAAATTTTCATTTAAGAAAGAAAAAGGAGAGGAAGAAAAGAATATTAAAATATTAACAAATAAAACCATAAATCATGTTTAGGATGTCCATCCTCATCATCTTCTTATAATCTAACAAATATATTAGATAAAGCTTAAAAAATTAAAAAATAACATATTACTTGGTCTACTATACACCAAAAAACACTTATAATCAAGAAAGAATTAAAAATTTTCAAACAAAAGTAAAAGAAATATAATGAAACAATACAAAATCTTCTATAATAAATACATTGTATACGTGAAAAACAAAATTTGATGAAGAAATTAATGAAAATTGGTAGCTCTTTAAAATACACATATTTTAAGCATGATTTAGTACTTGCATGAATTGATTTTAAGGGTAATTCTATGTGAATTATGTGCTTATCGGGTTAAAACCTTTGAATGTGACATTACTTAGTTATTTCTATGTTTACATTCTTTTTATAGGACTTTTCTATGTTTACATTCTTTTTTTAGGACTTTGGTGAACATTTTGACAAACGTTTGGAGTTAGAATAGGTCTGCAATCACTTTGGAGACTTAAAGTATCATGTTATGAAGTTCCATATCAAATTCTAAGGTTGTTTGATTATCTATGATTAGTGAACAAAAGAAAGATTAAAACATTCTTAGTTAAGCACTAAATTTGGTACAGTTGACTTGAGAAAGGAATTAGTAGCATCTCTAGAGTTCCAAATATTATGAAATGTTATAAAACAATATGTAAATAAGCTACATATCAAATTTTATAACAATTGGATAAAGAATGGAGAAGATATCGCAAAAATACCAAGGGATGCAGGAAGCTTTCATTATCAAAGGACTCACCATATACATGATGATGCCCATGATTTTATGGTTGTGCATCATGGTCATAATGTTGCCTATGATTAGGATGCCTTTTTTTTTTTTTTTTCTATATATGGAGTTATCTTATGTTTTTAGGTATTTTGGTTACTACAAAAGATATCCATTCAACTGTTAAAGGTCATACATGAAGTCCTAGGTCATTCTTGAAAGGTTTCAATTAAGATTAAAGGAGATGAAACATCCAAAGGCAAGAATTCAAGATTCAGGGAAGGATTTCACCATTCAACATCAAGCTTTCAAGGATTCAAGAAGATTTATCATGAGCTTTCTTATTCCTTTTGTCTTTATATTTCTTTGTATTATTGAAACCATGTTTAAGAGCTTAACTCTTTATAAGATTTGAGTTTTTATGAACTTTAGGATCTAGTACTCTTATTAATTCTTATTTTAGCTTTTAAGTTCTAGGTTTTTGAATTACATTTGTTTATGGATGTTAATTACTTTGAATTCAATTGTTATGCAAACGTAAACATTGATTTTGAAGTTTTGAGAATGTGTATGATTGATATTGCAAAATTTCTTATATGCATTAAATCACTTTATGAATAAAACATCTTGCATAGGGAGTTAGAGATAGTCTTACGTAAGATAGTTGTGTTAAATTTGAATTTAGCCAAAACAATAGGCTCCATAGAACAAGTTAATGCATTCAATTTTATAGAAAGAGATAGAGAGAAATTTCATCTAGTTTAATTGAATTGGATAGATGTTATATTGCTTGAGAAGGAGTGTAAATATTACGGAATCTAAGGTCTAGTAAATCTGGATTTTGAGTTAAAGTAAGATAAACGATGAATATGTGTATATCCTAGGGAGATTAATTACCTAAGAATTACCTCAGTCCTACTTTTATCATTGATTGTTTCTCCTTATAAATTTGTTTATGCACTTTACTTTATTTTTTTTTCTTTTTATCATTAAATTAATCAATCAACCTTTCTCTTTTGAGTAGTTTGCTAGATTTATATAGGAATTTATTAGAAATAGTAGTCTTTGTGGTTTGACACCTAGACTCATCCAAGCTATAGTACATCTGATAGGTACACTGACCTTTTCGTGTGTTGTAATATTATTTAATGTATTCTTGATTATATTTCTTTTAAAACTTAGGTATCTTACAAACACCATCAACAATCTTGAACTTAATAACAGTGAAAAATTACCAGAACAATTCCTATTTCTTTTAAATTCAATAACCTCCCAAAAATATATAATCAATTTTTTTAAAATAGAGAAGACTTTATAATAAATACAATCACGTTGTTCGATATAAAAGCAAACTTTAACTGTATAGAACAAGGAGTAATCCTTATAAAATTGTAGCAAAATAGTTAAGTAATTAGTAATTTAAACTAAAAGTTATTATAAAATAGATGTTTATATATTTGAAAATGGATTTTAAAAAAAATTCTTTTGTAATAATTCATGACATCCACATCACAATAATTCTAGGAACCCTCTTTATAAAACCAGTCTCTACTTATATAATAAACCAAGTTGAACTTTAAGAAATTTTCTAATTATGTCCAATTAATTTTTAAATTTTCTATTTTAGTTTTATACCCCCCATGTTTTATTTTAATCTAGTCTTGATGTCAATTTTCCTTAACACAAATCTCTCATGACAAGAAAAATAAGTCATTTAAAAAGACACATAGATAGTTTTCAAAACTATACTATTTATTTTATCACACTTATACACAATTTAACAACAAAGCTATACCGTTTCATATATACTTCTAAATCTACTATGAAATAAGATAGTTTTAATGTTAAATGTTGTATATGTGTAATAAATTAAATAGTGTAGCTTTAAAAATGGTATAGGTATCTTTTAACTTGTTTAAGCTATCTTTTTCTTTCAAGTTAGATTTCCATTAATAAAGACTAATGAAAATACTAAATTGAATTGAAAATGGAGATATAGGATTGAAATGGAAATATTTGAAGTTACAGACATAATTGAAAATTGTCTCAAAATTTCAAAATCAAAATATAGTTATTTTTAATAAACCATGATCATATATTGACAAAAATAAATAACAGAAGAATATTTTTTCCTTTCATAAAAAATATAAAACTATGAATATAAATCTTATTAGGGCATGTTTTATATATAAAAAGCAATTAAATAATATAATACATGCAAAATGAAAACAATTAAATTATTTAAAGAGATACTTTTTGACTGAAAAAATTGACAAACAATTACAAAGTGAAAACATTAAATGAAAAATTCATACACTTAAAAAACAAAATAAAATTGAAATATGTGCTAACTAATCAAATGCATTCTAGAATTAAAAAAAAACATCGTATAGTAGTTTGCCTTATGAAAAAAACTTTATTGAAAAACAAATTCCTAACAAAGCTAGACCTATCCATCTAAATAAAGATTTATGAAACCATTGCAAATGAGAAACAATAATAATAATAATAATCTCTACCTCTGGATCCCCTTCAAACTATATTGGTTTCTATGTCAACAAAAATTCTAAACAAGAAAAAGGAGTACCGAGGCTAGTAACAAATTACATACCTTTAAATAAATCACTAAGATGTATAAATATCACATTCCTACTAGAAAAGATTTCTTTCCAAAAACTTTTTTTTCAAAATTTGATATGAAGTTAGGAGTTTGCCAAATACAAATAGATCTTAAAGACAAATGCAAAATTGCCTTTACTGTGTTTTTTTTTTTTTTTTGTGGAAAAGTTTGAGTGGAAGGCCATGTCTTTTGGATTAAAAAAATTATCCAATTGAATAACATTTTAAGCATGTTAAGACTTTCATTTATATCAATGAAAAAATGGATTAGCTATATCAAAATCAAAACCTAAATCTTTTTTAAACAAAACTTAGATTCTTAGGCCATTAAATTCAACAAGGCACAATAGCATAGTTGAAAAAACTTTGGAATTTACTAATAAATTCCTCAACCAGATATTAAATTAAAAAATCTAACAAATTTTTTTAAGAAAGTTTAAATTATATGATGGATTTTTATCTGAACTTAAATATATTATGTAAATCATTATGTAATAGGAAAAGAAAAAAAAATCCTAGCCTTTGGATAAAACAACTCAAAAATATAATAAAGCAAATAAAAAACCAAGTTAAAATATTCAAATCCTTAATCTAGCTAATCTTAATGTCTATAAAATTGTCAAAATAGATACTTCTGATGAAGGATATAAAGTAATATTAAAAAAATCATTACTAGTAGAGAAAATAATACAATAAACTTTTGGACTAGAATATAATTAAAGTAGTTATTCTACTATTAAAAAAACAAAAAACTTCAAATTATATGATACATTTCAAAAGTTCCTTATTATAATTGACTATAAATCTACAAAGGATGATTTATTAAAAAAATATTCAAGATTGCTAAATGGCAAGTTATTTTAATTATCTTTGATTTTGATATTAAGTTTATTAAAGTAGAATCAAAATTTTCACAAATTTTTTAACTTATAAATTCTTACAATCTATCTCATGATTTAAACACAAAAGGACAAAATCTCCATTAACATCTTCCTTTAAAAAATCCCAACAAATCTAACAAAATCCCAACCTAAAACACCAATAGCGACGCAATCGACAAAATCCTGGAGAAAAATCCTATAAGAAGAAAAAGCAACTCCATTTATTTCAACAAAAACCCAGGTTAAGGCTTCATTCTTATTATCATTACAAATAAATATATAAGGCTAGCTACACTATTTGTCTACAACTCTAGAGCTAGCAATAGCTTTAAGAGATTCTTTTGAAGTGTCTCCATAAAAATAAAATTTTAAAATTAGTTTAAAAAATCTGAGAGAATTTTTTTTTTACATCAACCAAAACTTCTCTTCCAAAATGTTTCTAAAAATAAATCTGCTTTAGAGAAAAAGTATTCCAAAACCTATCTCCACACAGATATTCTTAAAATCTTTAAGCTTCTATGTCACAAAAATTCTCACTACAAAACATTTATTTTGAAAAAAATCTTACCAAAATATATTACTTTGAAAATGCTTTTAAAATGTTAATCTCACTAAAGCTATGCAAAACATTTTTCTAAAAAATTAGCATTATATACCTTAGGATTCACTAAAACATTAATCATATTAGTTGCATATTTTGAAATAAACTCATTCAATAAAAATAAATCACTATTTTATAGAAGCTGATAAAATTCATTGATTCGGGATAAGAATTCTGGACCAAATAATCCTTAATAATTTGAATCAAGATTCTTTATAAACCTACTCTTTGCACCTATTTATAATTACTATAATTACCAACAAGTTTGGTTTAATTCCTTCCTTACACAAAACACAATAAATTGACACTCATAGTTATTTTTCTTCAATACTAGCTTAAAATACAATTTCTCGTTTGGTTCATTAATTGGTCAAAATGCTATGGTTCTTTTTACCAAATTTTATTCCATATATGTATCAAGGATATATAATCTTTAAGACTAAATACTAAAAAACATAATGCAAAGACTCATTCCCTGCATCTTTATTATTTATATCAAAATTCTCCATACGTTATATCATGACTTAGAGGTATGATTACAAATAAGACTAACAACTAAATATTCCAATTTTAATAAGAAGGTATAAAGTGTGGTGGTGGAACAAATTTATGTGAGGACATAAAGCCTCTTCTTCTATATTAGAGGAAAGGTGACCTAAGGATATCAATCCAAAACAAGCAAGCCTTGTACCAACAAATAAAGAATATCACAACTTACTGAAGCAAATTTGAGGAAGGGTATTTTAATATTATGACATAATTGTTAAAATCTATATGAATCTCAACTTTGAAAACAAATAAAGAAAAAGCCGATCTAGGTCGAGAAAATGATGATAATTATTTTGAAATAATTTTAATTTAGAGATTAGAAAAAAAAATAGAATAAACACTATGATATAAAGAACAGAAAATCAAACTTACAAATGCCTAGTAAAGACCTGTAGAGGCACATGAAAAATGCCTTTCACTAGTCCTTTCCAAAGTTGTTCTAACAAACAAGTAAGGTAGAACCTCATAACCAAAAAATTGAAAAGAGCACTAGATTCAAACCACCTACGAATTAAAGTTATAGAACATACAAATAAGATTGTATCTTACAAAAAAAGATAAATTAGATTTATAAAAAAGGAGCCTAAATACTATTTATTGATGACATAAAATACTTAATGATCTAATGTTCAAATTTTAAAATATGTCTTATTTAAATTTTATAAAAAATTTTATAAAGTTAATTTATACATTTTACTATTATAGGAACTAAAATTTTCTAACTAAGCCTCTTTAGGAACATGTTCTTCCTTCTCTCTAGCTAGGGTGAACTTAAATTAATCTCCATTCCATCCTTTATAACGCAAGCCTCTTTCCACTCTGATTGGTCTCCTTGAGGGCATCTTTCAACTATGTCAGTTTCTAATTTATATAACTGTGCTTTCCTGTAATTCTTTGGTTATATTAAAACTCTAATTTCCTACCTTTACCTCTTCACTAAATCTTATTAAGCTTTCCTTAACTGCTCACCTCCTCCTTTTTAGCCTTGCTCTCCATTTCATTTCTCCACCTTTAAGTTCCTAGTTTCCTTAGAACATAGTCTTTACCTCTAGTTGAGCCTTTCCTTTTTTGGAATATTTTTCAATTTATAACTCTCTTCTATTTGCTGCTTTCCACTATTGGTATAGACTTTATAATGAGTGCAAATCCATCCTCCTCTCCTTTAGGAACTTCCAAAGCTTTCTCTTTGATTATAAATGTAGTTCACATCTAATTGCGATCGACCATACATAACATTAGCTCAAATTAGTCTATCTTTGAATGCACAAATTCACAATTAATTTACGACCAACTTTTCAGCAAATGCACTGGTCGCAAAAAATAATATAATAGAGTATTTTTAAGACTCTAAGTATCGATCCCATGAGGAAGTGTGTATATGATTGTAAGTATTAGGTCAATCGGATTACAATTATCTAGATGATCAAGACTTTAGAAATTAAATTAAAATTCCAAAACTAATATAAAAAGTTTAGAAAGCTTCTAATCCATAGTGAAAGAGCTACATATTGTTTTTCCTAAATTATTCAGTTAAACTTTGGTATTTGATGATTTAATTGATGGATCAGTGATGTTAAATCTAGGATATCTTCTCTAAATCAAGACAACGCTATAGTTAAGGCTCTGGCTTATCTCTATTGATTATATCCTAAAGTTTAGTTATACTTCAGACTTAGGTAATAGGCTTAAAGTTTAGGAAGTCTAATTCTAAATTTTCCTAATTCATGACTAGTATCCTCATGATCAACCAAGTCTTTGGTCATTTAACTGTTTTAAACCACGTTATTTATTGATTTTTCTAATAACCTAGATAGAGATTGTCGGTTCCTAGATTATCTGATGACAATATCATAAGTGATTAGTTCAGGACAAGTATTAGTCATTCAATAAACCAAGATAAACTTACTAATCATGCATTAACAATTAATAACCATAATAAATCATCCATAAACACATTTAACATATCAGCTAAACTGAAATTAAACATTAAGCACAGAAGTTAATCAAAGATAACAAAATAAATAACTTAAACAACATAAACTTTGATTAATTCATAAAAACAAAAACAATACACAAGATTAAGAGTTTAGATATCACCAAACAAGATTATCATATGATAATCTAGCTTAAAACTACGTGATTATGCTGTTAGATCCACTACAAACAACCTGTAAATTGAATGTACAAAGATTGAAACAAAATCTAACGTAAAACTAAGCTTAATATGAAAAAAATTAAAGAAACAAGTTTTTGATCATAAACTACTTGGTTTTTGAAGCTCTAAGACATCCTTTATTTATAGGAGAGCAGCAGTAGCAAATAGGGAGATACTTAGCTATAATTGATGAAGATTTTGCTGCAAAACTGTGTCTGCACCTTACAAATATGAGCCACCAACGCACAATGATGCCGTTGAAGGAAGAACAACTCGTCGTTGATAGTCTATTTTTGATTCCTTCAATGGTGGTCTATGGATCCATCAACGATGGGCTGCTAAGCCGCCGTTGATGGACCAAACTTGGACTATTTTACTTCATTTTTGCTCAATTCTTTAATGATTCACATTAATCTACAAATTAAACATTTCTAAACATTAATTAAATAATTAAGTAATGAAATATGGATAAATATACAACAAATATCATAAACAAACACCATAAAATTCACCCCT
The DNA here is from genome assembly GCA_028565735.1 of Pinacopodium congolense. NCBI lineage: Eukaryota > Viridiplantae > Streptophyta > Magnoliopsida > Malpighiales > Erythroxylaceae > Pinacopodium > Pinacopodium congolense. The sequence goes on from JAOXYD010082860.1 coordinate 9,422, forward strand.
AACAACATCCCTCTAAAAATTAAGTTCAAACTCACTTACTGTCAAGTTGTGGGGGACGTTTAACTACAAAATGCTAAAGTTTATTCCACCTAAATAAAATGAAGGAAGCTTAGTAGTGGCTCTACCCAAGGAAGTGTTGCTGTAGGGAGCATTCAAGTAGTCAGCATGCCTATATAGTTTTTTTGTAGATAAAAGGCTTGCTTTTCCTATCATGAATAGATGGGCATAGATGCATTAGAATAAATATGAACTAAATGAAATCCTTCTTAATGAGTAAGAGCATTTCATATTTAAATTCAACTTAAATTCTAATGATGACGATACTAGAGAAGGGGCTATAGTATGAGTATAATAAGCTAATTTTTCTGCAATAATGGAGACAGAGTTTATATAGCTTGAGATGTTAAAAACCTTATAATGTACCTATATGGATTAATGCTCCTTTGGAGTATTTTCCATAATTAGATTTCAGGTAACCATTATACATAGATGAAATAACTGCATCTATGAAAAGATTGGGTTATACTAGGATTTGGGTTGAAATTAAACTGAAACAAGAATTAACTAATATTATTCCCATATTAAGGCTTGGTGGACAAGAGGAACTAATGGAGGATGAGGTATTAGTTTCATACCATTGGAGACTATCTTTGTAACAAAAAGGTAGAGTACGGAGGATGACAAGCAGAAAATTTGTTATAGGATATCAAGAGCTCATAGAAGTAGATCACACTAAGGATGAACCTTAGTAAAAGGTGTCATATTCTCTAGATCCTACATAGTTGCTAAAAATCACTATGAATGAGAAGGACGGAGTAAACCAAGACAATTTAGTCGAGCAACACACTTACCAAAAAATGAATGAGCAAAGCATAAATGAATTAATGCAAATAATTGCTTAAAAACCAATCTCTTTATATTTTGCTCACCTGGAGACTCTTAATAGAATTTCTGGACACTCTAATGTCTGATAAAGATACACAAGACACAAAAGGGATAAAGAATAAAAGGGGTTTAAGACATCTTATAAAAGGAAATCAAGGAGGAAGAAAGCTCCAAAGGGTTCCATATTGATGCCCTCATATGATTGATTGTTTGGAATATGAAAGGCTTGAGCAACCTCTAAAATCAGAAGGCTCTCTATGACTATATTTTGTTAATAAAGCTAATGATAGTTGGCCTTTTGAGAACCAAGACAATGATCAATTATCGTAGTAAAGTATGGAATTTTTTATAAACATCACAAAACCCTTACCGATCACCACCATCACTTTAATGGTAGGATTGTGGTGGCTTATAACCTAGACCAACTTGAAATCACTTAACACTATACTTCATATCAATTAATTTATATCCAAGCCAAGATTAAAGATATCCAAACCATAATTTGCATCATATATATATATATATATATATCTAATATAGCCTTTCAAAGAATTGAAGTATGGAGAACTTAAGTAATATTAGCAGTAATGTAAGTTTATCTTGGGTTATAATGGAGGATTTTAACTTTACCTTATTCTCTTTAGAATCAAAAGTATTCACTAGTATCAAGAAAGCGTACAGAAAGGAGTTAACCATGATGGATTTGACTATAGGACACAATAATCGACCCATGCCTAACATTGTACGACCTTGGTTCATAGTAGAGAATTCAAGATCCCTCACAACATCATAGCTATGGTCAGAGCATCTCAGTTTGGAATATTGCCTTTGGAGGATCCAAACACCTATTTAGAAACTTTTATTAGATAATTTTGACTTGTTTAAACAAAACGGTGTGTCAGATGATGTAGTAAGGATGAGGCTATTCCCATTTTCCCTAAGGGATAGAGCGAGAACATGTTTAGTGACACATTAGTCAAGATTAATCACAATATGGGATGAGTTGATGATATTGTTTCTAGTTAAGTTTTTCACAGATGCTAAGGTTGTAAAGATAAAGAATGAGATCACCTTTTTCACCCAATATGAAAATAAAAGTTTATATGAGGATTTGGAGAGTTTCAGAGAGATGTTAGCACAATGCACTAGTCATGGATTCTTTATATGGCTACAGATTAACACCTTCTATACAAGACTGACACCATCAACTAGAAGCACCATAAATGTAGTAACTTGGGGTAGCTTGATGAGAAAGACATCAGAGCAAGACTATAGGTTGATTGATGAGATGGCTATAAATTATATTAAGTACCAAACAGAGAGACATCTTAAAAGACCTACAAGTACTCATGTATTGGATCATACAATGGCCTTTTTAGCTTAGATGAAGATGCTTACTAATACTTTAGATAGTCTAATGCATAATGTAAAGGGGATTACAAGCTCATATATGAAGAACTATGCTATGTGTGAACATTGTGGTGATGATTTCCATTCATCTTCCAAATATAATGTTGGGAACCCTTTCTTATAAGAACCAGAGGGGCTTATTATGGGGAAAATAGGTAGAGAGGAGACCCATATTCTAATACTTACAATCCTGGATGGAGAAATGACCCTCACTTCTCTTAGAACAACTATCAAATTGCAAAACCATCTAATGTCCAGAGACAATCATCTCCAAGTTTCAAGGTTCCCAATATACTGGCAAAGAAATCCAACTATGATGAGCTATTGTTATGGATAAAATTTATTGAGTTTTAATAGTTAATTTTTTGAATTATGACCCTTAATTCAATTATTAAATGTTAAATATATGTATTATTATGTTTAATTTACAGGATGGAGCTTGAACATAGAGATTGGAGAAAAAATTAAAAGAAAGTGACTCATTTCAATCCATTAACGACACCCTACCAGTGTCATGTTAATGGATTAACAGGGGGCCATTATAGAGACAAAAT
>JAOXYD010082870.1:0-12270 GCA_028565735.1 Pinacopodium congolense
AAAGTTTGTTTTCAGGAGCATTAAAATGTGATCAAAAAGGTAGGAACTCTTTCTTTGCTAGAAAAGTGTCGGCCATGCATTAGAAGCTTTCCAATATATGGTCAAATATTGCTGCTAAAGAGGAATAAAAGAAGACAACAAGCTTAAGCTCCATTTATTTAGAAGAAAATTTCAACGTGTATATGTAAGGAGCTTGCAATGTCTAGACATGTGTATAAAGAAAAGGAATGAAAAGCTTTTTAAGCTTGGAGCGGGGATGTCATTAAATAGAGAATGAGACCAAAAGTAAGAGAAAAATGGAGCTTCTCAACTTGGTAATTTTTTAACTTCAATTCATATGAGACGACGCAGCTTCACTAAAAAGCCTTAAGCAGCCAAGAATCATACATATAAAAGGTCAGAATGAATGCACAAAAATAATAATAAAGAGAAGTCGACCAAATTGAAGAGAGTGCTTTTGTTTCTCCTTTTCCATAGAGTTTAGCTTAAGTTTTGGTTTTCTTTTGTTTATTCTAGCATTTTGCTAGTAGATTGTAATTCTTAAGAGCTATTAGGTGGACTATAGTTAGGGATTTTGATATATTGGATCAATTTCAGTTGTATGTCTCTTTCTTTCTATATTATTTTGTATTGACTCTTGTTGTTTATCAATAGATATGCGTTTTTATGCTATAGTTTGGTTCTATTGATAATAATTGTTATGGGTAATATTGATTGAGTTTTAATAGATAAATTGTTGAATTATGACCTTAATTCAGTGCTTAATTGTTAAATTTATGTACTATTATGTTTAATTTGCATGATGGAACTTAAATATGGAGATTGAAGCAAAAATTAAAAGAAATCACCTTGTTTCAGTCCATAAACGACACCCTACCAATGTGAAGAACAGGGGGTCGTTTAAGGAGTCAGGTACCATACCCTTAGAGGTTGAAGAACCCGCACCTTGATAAGTGATTTGGGATATTCTTAGAAATTTTTAAGAAGCTTCATATCAATATACCATTTACTGAGGCAATTTCTCAAATGCCTTCATATGAAATTTTTTTTAAGGAAATCCTATCCAAGAAGAGAAGATTGGAGGAGTATGAGATTGTAAAGCTAAATGAAGAGTGTTATGCTATTCTTTTAAAGAAGTTACCTCCAAAGCTTTAGGACCCTGGTAGTTTCACCATTCCTTGTGCAGTTGGTACCTTACAAATAGATAAGGCTTTGATGGATCTTGGAGCAAGCATTAATCTAATGCCCTTTATCTATTTTTGAGAAGTTAGGATCAGAAGAGCCTAAACATACTACAGTCTCATTGTAGTTAGCTGATAAATCAGTCACTTATCCAAGAGGAATCATTGAGGATGTTCTAGTGAAAGTTGATAAATTTATCTTCCTTATTGATTTCCTTGTCTTGGATATGGAAGAGGATAGTACAATGCCTATCATTTTAGGAAGGCCATTCATGGCTACTGTCAAGGCACTGATAGATGTTCATGGATCAAAACTCATTCTCAAACTTCAAGATGAAGAGATTGAGTTTAATATTTTTAAAGAGATGAGGCATCCCTCAACCCTAGATTCTTGTAACTTCATTGGAGTTCATTATACTCCAGTTCATCCATTCGATTATCTTTACTCAGATTCATTACAAAAGGCTTTAATTCATTCAAGTTCTTTGGAAGTAGAGGAAGAGCAAGTCAAAGAGGTATTGGAATAATTAGAAGTTAGAAAGGAAACCCCCAATTGGATTCAATCTCGCAGGTTTGAACCCTTTAGATAGGCCAATTCAATTCCCTCCATGGCCAACAATTAAGGAGCCTCCATCTCTTGAATTGAAACCTCTTCCCTTGCATTTGAAATATTATTTTTTACGACCATCATCTTAATTACCTGTGATCATATCATCATCATTGACTGATACAATGGAGGAAAGATTTTTTTTAGAGTGCTTAGAGAGCATTAGAATGCTATAGGCTGGACCTTAGCTAACATTAAAGGGTTAAGGCCTTCTATTTGTAGTCATAGAATATTAATAGAAGAAGGAAGTAAACCTTTAGTCTAACTGCAACATAGGATTAATCCAAATATGAAGGAAGTGGTGAAGAATGAAGTAGTTTAACTCCTGGATGCTGGTATTATCTTCCCAATATATGATTTTACAAGGGTTAGTCCAGTTCAGGTAGTACCAAAGAAGGGAGGAACTACTATCATGAAGAATGACCAATATGAACTTATTGTCACAAGGAAAGTAACTAGTTGACATATGTTCATTGAATATCCCAAGTTGAATGACACCACAAGAAAGGATCACTTTCCTTTACCCTTCATAGATTAAGTCATTGAAAGATTGGCTAGACATAGTTTTCATTATGTTTTAGACTGGTACAGTGGATACTTGCAAATTCCTATTACCCCTAAGGCCCAGGAAAAGACGATATTCACTTTTCCTTATGACACTTCGGCATATAGACGCATATCTTTTGGCTTGTGGAACACACTTGCCACTTTTCAACTTTGTATGATAGCAATTTTTACAGACATGGCTGAAACCTGCATTGAAGTGTTTATGAATGACTTTTGAATTTTTGGTACATCGTTTGATGTATGTGTGGAAAATTTGGATAAAGTTTTGAGAAGATATGAAGAGACTAATTTAGTATTGAATTGGGGAAAATGCCATTTTATAGTGTAAGAGTGGATAGTTTTGGGCTATAAGATTTCAAGTAAAGGAATTAAAGTAGATCTAGAAAAGGTTAAAGTAATTGGTTAACTTTCACCGCCTAATTCAATTAGAGCAATTCGTAGTTTTCTCGGACATGCTAGATTCTATCGACGCTTTGACCAAGAATGCAATCTTTAACTTGATGATAAGTGTATGCATTCTTTTCAGTTATTAAAGGAGAAGCTCACTAGTGCACCTATCTTAGTATCACTTGATGGATCTCTTCCTTTTGAATTGATGTGTGATGCAAGTGACTTCATAGTTGGTGCAACATTAGGACAAAGGCATGGAAAATTTTTCCATTCAATTTATTATGCAATTCTCACCTTGAATGATGCTCAAAGGAACTACACCACTACAGAGAAGGAAATTTTAGTAGTGGTGTTCCCTTTTGACAAGTTTTGGTCCTACTTAGTTCTTTTAAAGGTTATAATTTATACGGACCATTCTGCTTTGAAATATTTGATGAATAAGCCAGATGCTAAGCCACGTTTGATTTGATGGATTCTTCTCTTACAGGAGTTTAACATCGAAATAAGAGATAAGAAAGGAAAAGAAAATTTTATGACTGATCATTCATCTCACTTGGATGAAGCAATGATGGAGAAAGAAGAAGATCAAGACATTAAGGAGGTTTTTCCTGAAGAGTATTTGCTAGCCATGCTTACTTTACCTTGGTATGTAAGCATAGTGAATTATTTGGCTGGTAATGTGATACCTTCTAACTTCTCATACTAATAGAAGAAGAAATTATTTTCTAAAATTAAGAAATACCTTTGGTACGACCTTTTTCTTTACAAGATATGTTTTAATGGAATCATTCTAAGATTTATTCTTGTTGAAGAAGTGCCTTCAATTCTAAGTCATTGTCATTCAAGAGAAACTGGAGAACACTTTGGACCTACTAGAACTGCACATAAGGTGTTAGATTCTGGGTTCTATAGGCCTACATTGTTTAAGGATACATTTTATTTTATTAAGACTTGTGACAATTTCCAAAGGGTCGTAAATATCTCTCGAAGATATGAGATGCCACTAAATAACATTTTGGTATGTAAATTTTTTTATTTTTTGGGTATTGATTTCATGGGACCATTTCCATCATAATACTCTAACAAATACATCTTAGTGGCTGTGGATTATGTGAGTAAATGGGTTGATGCAGTTGCTCTTCCAACGAATGATGCAAAAGGTGTAGTTTGTTTTCTTAAGAAGAATATTTTTACCAGATTTAGGACACTAAAAGCTATTATAAGTGATGGAGGAACGCATTTTTTGTAATGAGCAATTAGATTCTCTCCTTTCAAAGTATGATATTACCCATAAGATTGCTACACCTTACCATCTTCAGATTAGCGGTCAAGTCAAAAATTCAAATCAACAAGTCAAAAGAATTCTAGAAAAGACCGTTAGCTCTTCAAGAAAGGATTAGGTGATTAAGTTGGATGATGCACTATGGGCATATTGAACTGCATAGAAAACCCCTCATTAGAATGTCTCCTTATAAGTTGCTTTATAGGAAGGCTTGTCATTTACCGGTTAAATTAGAGCATCGTGACTATTAGGCCATTAATTTTCTTAATTTTGACCCAAGACAAGTTGGAGAAGAAAGACTTTTGCAATTGACTGAGTTGGATGAGTTTCATCTTGATGCTTATGCTAACTTAAAATTGTATAAGGAAAGAGTCAAAAGATGGCATGATAAGCATATCATTCAACAAGAGTTTAAAGTTGGTGACAAGGTCTTGGTTTATAATTTAAGGTTGAAGTTATTTCCAAGTAAGCTAAGATCAAGGTGGACAAGCCCATATGAAGTGCCCAAGATTTACCTATTTGGAAAAATTGAAGTCACTCATGGTCACTCATCTTTCAAGGTAAATAGGCAAAGAGTAAAGTTGTATATGCCTAGTTTAGTTGAGCAATCTTCTGAGAATTTTTCACGATTTAATCCTCATTAAACTAGGAATTATCCATGTTAAGCAGGTAATTATGTGTAATTTTGTTTTATTCAGTGTGTTTTAAATTATAATAAATGTATTAAAGCATTGTAAGTGAATTTTAATTAAGTTTAGTGTGATTTCCCTTGTATTTCCTTTGTTTTAGGTATGTCTGAATTGAATTTGGAGTGTTTTTAATCTTAATTCTGATTAAATTTATTGTACAATCTATTAAATTTTGTTGGACAAGGTTTAGGAAGAGTTTTTATACAAATTAAGGTTGAAATTCAAAAGAAATTAATATTAATACTTGTTGAAGGGGCAATATGGCGACTTCTATACAGTGGTCTTATACCACTATATTGGTCCTAAGCTGCTGTATTCCTTTGAAAAGATAGCATTAAAACGTTGTCTTTTGTTTAAAAACACCCAAACCCTTATTCTTCCTCTAAAGCGTCGTATCCCTCTTTCTCTTTAAATCCATGAGCTTTCCATTTATATCAAGTTTGTTACTTTTAATTAACGTCAAATTTTTAGAAATTTTAGGATGAATTAAATATTTGTTAAAATTTTGCCAACTAAATTTTCTCGATTTCTTGATGTCATTTGACTTATTTTGGTGTCTTTACCGAACAGTTTGCGATCCAAATGATGCCTAGGACTAATTATGGACAACCTTCTAGGAAAAGGTCGACTTTTAATCAATCTCAGATTATGAAACAAGAAAATTCAGATTAGCTCGCCTCCTACCACAACAAAAAATTTTATGTATGAGCTCTCCATTCATCCAGAGTTGGAGGCTCATTCGATGTTTCAAATGCTTTTCGAACGTTGGGCTAGGAGCCGATTATCACTTTTGCGAGGCCTGTTTAATCAGCATCTTTTTCACGGGTTCTATGCGAAGATTGAAGAAAAGGATTAAGTGGATATGATCAAACTCGCCAATATCGTGTGAGCTATTCATATTCATTGGACTTGTGCCTTTCTTTCAACATTTTTGAATGTCCCTAATGAGGGAGATGTATATGTAAGGGCAAGAGATTCATTTCATGGTGATTTAGTTGGTTCAAATCTTAATTTTTCAATTGCTAATGTTGCTGCTTCCTTAAGATTAGTAAAGGAGAATGAACATGCTTATTCTATCATACCATTAGGAGTTAAGGAGCAAATTATTATTTTCATTTTGAGTTCCAATATGGTCCCTAAGGTAAGTGGATTGAATGATGTTAGGCTCAATGATGCTTATCTTTATTACAAGATGCTTCATAGGTTAGGCACTATCCCATGGATATCGTTGGCTAGTTTTATCATCAATTCTATAAGGGAAGTGGTGAAGATGCATAAACCAAGCAAGACTTTCGACTTTTCAAGTTTACTGAGTAAGATCTTTCAAGCAGCAAGCATCGATGTTGATTCTGAGGTGGCAGTGGATAAGGGCCATTATACTCGAATCCATACTGGTACCTTGAAGTTATGGGGATTTCCACAAGTATAAGGAGTACAGCTTCGCTTAGTAGAGGATGAGTGTTATGGGTTAATTTGATTGAGTTTTAATGATTAATTTTTTTAATTATGACCCCTAATTCAGTGCTTAATTGTTAAATTTATGCGTTATTATATTTAATTTACAGGATGGAGCTTGAAGATGGAGATAGGAGAAAACATTAGAAGAAAGTGCCTCATTTCAATCCATCAGTGGCACCCTACCAAGGGGTCACATTGATGGATGAACAGGAGGCCGTTATAAGAGACAGAATTCGATCATCAAAGACACCCTATAGCCCACTGTTTTCACTCGGTGCAACCCACCGTTGAAGGATTAGTCAATAATATCCACTCCAAATCTCCAAGATTGTGGTTGTGACGTGTCTCTAATTAATTCCTTTGTCTGTTGGTACCAACTGGGGGTCCTGAGGTCCTACAAAAAGCCAAGAACACAAAGATATCAAGCATTAATAGAGAGAAATCACATACGCAACAAAAAAGAGAATTCTTCGTTCTCTTTACATAGTCTTTTCACTTAGTCTTTAGCTTCAAACACTTTGTATTCGGATTTAAGTGTATTTTTTGAGTTGTAAAACATTTGAGCTTGGCGTTAAGACATATTTCTGAGTTTATAACTCACATTTAAGGGGTTTCTAACTCAGATTACTTGTTATTATGCCCTGCTTTTGTGATTAATCAAAGTACTTGTATTTATACTTATAACCTTATATGTTCTTTGATTTTTCTGCAATTTTGAATCAATTCAGAAGCTATGTTGCATTGTAGATCAAGTTAGAAGTTACAAGACGTGTCCAAAAGTCTTTAAAACCTATTTTGTAACCTCTAAACTTATTATTTTAGCCCATTTTTATAGATCTATCAAAGCATGTTGTGTAAAAGGTATATCTTGTATGTTTTGATCAATATGTGTGGCTAAATCATTTTTATTACTAAGGATTAATGTTTTTATGATTTAAGAGAGCTTAAAAGACATGTTATAGGGTTTGATGTTTATTTATTGAAGGTTTAAAAGATCTGATTTTAGGTTGGCTACCTAAGATTAGAGTTTAAGACAAGTTAAGCTTGAGAAATCATTTTAAATTGTTAGAAAAATCAATAAGCAACATGAATTAATCCTTACATGACCAAACCTGAATTTTTTTGTGAAATTTAGATATATAAGATTAAATTTCTAGAACTCACCTTCTTGAAATTAAAGCCCATTGACTAGATTTAAAACATAACCAAACTTTAAACTAAGTTAAATAGAGAAAAGACATAAGTCTTAACTATAGTTTTGTTGTGAATTCGTGAAGAAACTCTAACTCAACTTTAAAATTGTTTGAAGCTCAATTAATTCATTAATCACCTAATCGTTAGCTTGATTCCATAAATTAATAATTTTCAGTAATTTATTAATAATTTTATAATTCAAAATTGCAAGGTTTGAAGTAAAATTGGGATAATTTAGTATTTTCATCTTTTTAATTAATTAAGTTGGAATCTTGTAGATAATTGTAATCTAATTAATTTGGTATTTAACTAATAACATTAATTTTCCCTGCGGTTCGACATTTGGAGTCTTAAAAATACTCCATTATATTACTTGTTCGATAGGTTCACTTGCTTTTTATCATGTTGATTTTTGCTTAATTTCATTTTGGTTTTTAAAGTAAAATCGGTTTTTAAAAACTCCTATTTTTATAATCATTCAACCAATGAACAATAAATTTTTGGCTTTGTTACCGGGGAACACGATCTTAATATTAGGAAAATTAGTGTAAATTACTTTAGGACTTGTAAAATTTTATTTTTATAAGTTTTCTGAGTTTTTTTGCATTTATTTTCTATTTATTTTACTTGGTGTGCTTTTGTTGCTTTTTTCTTAGTTTATTTATTTTTTTTGTTTATTTTCCTTCATTTAATATTTTATTTAGATTTGTATGCATACTCGATGATGCAATCTCAAACTAATAGACTCCATTCTAGAACTCGAGGACAGTTGAGAAAAAAAAAAAGCCCGTGACCACATCTAATCCTTTAGAAGTAGGAACATCAAGTGACACTAAATCAGAACCTGTAGAGATGGACCCTGAGGAACGTGTAGTTGTAAGACCTTAAGTAAAAAATAGAGAACCAACAATGATGGACTTAGCTTTAGGGAATAGAGGTAGATCTATGGCTAATATTGTGCGGCCCAAAGTTAATGCTGATAACTTTAAAATCTCACATAGTATCATCTCAATGGTTAAGTCTTCACAATTTGGAGGTTCAGCTTAGAAGATCCCAATGAAAATTTGCAAAATTTTCTTGATATTTGTGATATTTTTAAAAGCAATGTGATTTCTGATGATGCAATTAGATTTAGACTTTCCCTTTATTTGTTAGAGATAAGGCAAAAGCTTGGTTGTCAACACTTCAATCTGGTTCTATTACTACATGGGATGGATAAATGAAGTTGTTCCTTACTAAATTTTATTAACCTGCTAAGATAGTAAAAATGAAACTGAGATCAGTTCATTCATGCAGTATGAAAATGAAGGTCTGTACGAAGCATGGGTACAGTTTATAGAGATGGTTGCAAAGTGTCCAAGTTATAGATTTAATACGTGGTAGCAAGTTGATATCTTTTACAATGAATTGACTCCTTCAACTTGTAACACTATTGATGCTGTAACTAGAGGCAATCTAATGCATAAGACTGAAATAGAAACCTACAATCTAATTGAGGATATGGCTATAAACAATTTTCAGTATAATTCTGAGCGTCATCCAAGGAAGTCACATAGTATTCATGAAATCAATGATATAGTAGCTCTGGAAGCTTAAATGGAAGTACTAAACAAGAAACTGGATAGTTTAACGAGTGGAGCTAGTAGTGGCTCTCATCAAGCTTAATGTGATAGTTATAGTAGAACCTCCCATACATCATTACAGTGTAAAGAAGGAATTCCTTTTGCCCAAAAACCATAACAAGCCCAATTTGTTAGCAATTTCAATAGGCAAAGGGGCAACCCTTTTTCAAACACTTATAATCATAGTTGGAGGAATCATCCTAACTTTTTATGGAGAAATAATCAAAACTACCTACATCGATCTTAATAATTTCAAGCTAATCCTCAAAGAGTACCTCCTCCTGGCTTTAGAGCCAACCAACCTAAAAAAGAATAACATAATTTTAAAGAAACAATTCTAAAGTATATCCATTCTAATGAGTCCAAAATGCAAAACCATGAGGCATCAATTAAGAATTTAGAGACTCAGGTTGGACAGATTGCTCAACTCTTACATGAAAGGCTATCTGGTAAGCTTCCTAGTATAACTGAAGCCAATCTTAAAGAACATGACAATGCGATTACCTTGAGGAGTGGACAAGAGGTTGAGAATGAAAGAAGAGAATGGAAAGCAAGTGATGGTGGAGAGTGAAGAAGATGAGAAAACAAGAAGTCATGACAGAAGAGAGAGGGTTAAAGAAGATGAAAGAAGTAAAAAAAGGATGATGAGGGTATAAGTTCAGAAAAGCCACCTAGGTTATTCGCTAACCTGAATATGCAACCACACAAGCGTAGGATTCCATACCCTCAAAGGATGAAGAATACGTACTTGGATAAGAAATTTAGAAAATTTGTAGAGATGTTCAAAGAAACTTCATATTAATATTCCATTTATAGATGCAATTGATCAAATGCCTTTATATGCAAAGTTTCTGAAGGAAATCTTATCCAAAAAGAGAAGACTGGAAGAATATGAGACAGTTAAGCTTAATGAAGAGTGTTCTGCTATCTTGTTAAAGAAGTTACCCCTAAAGCTCAAGGACCTTGATAATTTTACCATTACTTGTACAATTGGTAGCTTAAAAATTAATAGGGCTTTGATGGATCTTGGAGCAAGTATTAATCCTATGCCCTTATCCATTTTCAAGAAGTTAGGACTAGAAGAACCTAAACTCACTACTGTCTCATTGCAATTAGTAAATAGGCCAGTTACCTATTCAAGAGGGATCATAGAGGATATTTTAGTGAAAGTTGATAAATTCATTTTCCCTATTAATTTCTTAGTTTTAGATATAGAAGAGGACAGTATAGTGCCTATTATCTTAGGAAGTCCATTCATGGATACTACCAAGGCACTTATTGATATACATGGTGGAAAATGCATTCTCAGGCTTCAAGATGAAGAGAATGAGTTTAATGTTTTTCGAGCAATAAAGCTTCCTTATACCTTGGATTCATGATACTCCAAGTGATTTATTGTAGAAATTAGAAGAAAGTGCCTAATTTTAGTCCATTAACGGTACCCTGTCAAGGTCACGTTGATGGATGAACAAGGGGCCATTATAAGAGATAGAATTAGACCATCAACAGCATGCTGTAGCCTGCCGTTGCCATTCAATGCAGCCCAACATTAAAGGATTAGTCAATAATATCCACTCTAAATCTCCAAGATTACGGTTGTGGCATATCTCTAATTAATTCCTTTGTCTGTTGGTACCAAGTGGAGGACCTAAGGTCCTGTAAAAATCCAAGAACACAGAGATAACACGCATTAATGGAGAGAAAATAGATCTACCATAAAAAATAGTTCTTCCTTCTTTCTACATAGTCCTTTCACTTAGCATTTAGCTTCAAACACTTTGTATTAAAATTTTTGTGCATTTTATGAGTTGTAAAACATCTGATCTTAGTGCTAAGACATATTTCTAAGTATATAACTCACATTTAGGGGGTTTCTAATTCAGATTACTTGTTATTATGCTATTCGTTTGTGATTAATCAAAGTACTTCTACTTATGCTTATAACTTTGTATGTTCTTTGATTTTTCTACAAGTGTAAATCAATTCAAAGATTGTGCTACATTCCAGATCAAGTTGGGAGTTACAAGACCTGTCCAGAAGTTTTACAAACCTATTTTGTAAACTCTAAACTTATTTTTTCAGCCTATTTTTATAGATCTATCAAAGATGTTGTGTAAAAGGTATATCTTATATGTTTTGATCAATATGTTTCACTAGATCATTTTTATTGCTAAGGATTGATGTTTGTATGATTTAAAAAAATCTAAAGACATGTTATAGGGTCCATTTTTTGTTTACTGAAGGTTTAGAAGATCTAATTTTGGGTTGGCCACCTAGGATTAGAGTTTAAGACACGTTAAACTTGAGAAATCATCTTAAATTGTTAGAAAAATCAATAAGAAACATGAATTAATCCTTACATGACCAAACCTAGATTTTTTGTGAGAGTTAGAGATCTAAGATTAAATTTCCAAAGTTCACCTTCTTGAAATTAAAGTTCATTGACTAGATTTAAAGCATAATCAAACTTTAAACTAAGTTAAATGTAAAAAAGGCATAAGTCTTAACCATAGCTTTATCTTGAATTCGTAAAGGAACTCTAATCCAGCTTTAAAATTGTTTAAAGCTCAATTAATTCATTAATCACCTAATCCTTAGCTGGATTCCACAAGTTAATAATTTTCAGTAATTTATGAATCATTTTATAATTCAAAATTGCAAGGTTTAAAGCAAAATTAGGATAGTTTAGTATTTTTCATTTTTTTAATTAATTAAGTTGGAATTTCCTAGGTAATTTTAATCTAATTAATCTGGTATTTAACCAATATCATCAATTTTCCCCATGGGTTCGACACTTGGAGTCTTAAAAATACTCCATTATATTACTTGTTCAATAGGTGTATTTGCCTTTCGTCATGTTGGTTTTCTCTTAATTTCATTTTAGTTTGTAAAGTAAATTGGTTTAAAAGAACTCCTACTTTTATAATCATTCAACCAACGAACAACAATGAGCAGCCTAAGGCTCCACCTGCTCCTGATGCCCTTAATGTACTAGAGGAAGAGATGGGTGAAGCTTCATCTAAGGCTACACCAAGTGTGTATCCACCTCGTCGTTCTTCACCTATTGTACCATCCTTTAGTAGGTGAAGAACGACGAGGTGGCTAATAGTGAAAAATAGGGTGTCAATTAAGGACAAGTATAATGGAGTAATAAATGAAAAAAATACACATTTGTTATATAGTGCAGAATTAGAATCTATTACTGATAGGGGTCAAATTGATATGATTTTCATGGTTGATTTTGTGAATTATGACCCCTAATTCAGTGTTTAATTGTTTA
>JAOXYD010082881.1:0-12269 GCA_028565735.1 Pinacopodium congolense
CTTCTCCACAATGATTACATGCTAAAAATAGATCATAAGGACTTTGCTTCAGGTTGTAATGGGGTTAGGGTCAAGGTGGGTCAAATAGGGTAAAGGCTTCATCACAAGCATTCATAAAGTATCAAATGCATAAAGGGATGACCAAGATAAACTTCTAAGATATAAAAATAAATAACACTACCACTCCAAATTTATTGATGCTACTAATTGTTATTCCTTTTTATTTTCTTTCCTTTTCCTTTTTTTCTCTTATTCTCTTTTTTTTTCTTTCTTTTTTAACAATAATAACGAAAAAATTAACAAAATAGTAGCTAAATGAAATGTGCTCATAGGGTATCAGTATCGCTAACCTTATTTAAAAAAATGTAGCTCAAAATCCAAACTAATACATCACTTAATCCTCTACTAAGCATGTAAATGGTTAGGTTAATTGGGTTTTAGGTTTTAAAATGCAGTGTTTTCAAGAAACAAAATGGTTAAGGTTCAACGGGGGTAGCAAAGGATAATAAAAGGTAAGTTATTTAAGCTAAAGCTTAACACAAAAAGGGCCTTAATCATCGCTATTAAGCATGCATCCAGTAGATTCAAACTGATTCAAAGCAAGTTCTGAAGGTAATAACCTAAGGAAACATTACACATAAAAGAAATGAAATGACTATAGATGGAGTCATATAGGCTTAATCCTCACATTTGCTCAAATGAAAATTCACTATGCATTTCTACACTACCTTATTGCTCAAGTGTCAAGTTCTAAGTAAGCTTATATAACCAACTAATTTTCATCATTCAGCATGATTCACTCTTTACTCAAGTAGCCTCTTCTGAGTTTAAACATGCATTCAATCTCATTCCAAATAGCATGATAGAATCTCATGGCAACTCAAACCAAAATTATTCAAGTGTGGATCCATTGCTTACATAAAACAACACCCTAATATGCAACACATGCAACAAATACCTCCCCAAACTTAAACAACACATTGTCCCCAATGTGAAAAGGAAAACACCAAATCTCCCCAAGCACACAAAAAAAACAAAAAACAAAAAGATTAAGGGTTAGAATGGCATATGGTGGTGTCTGTTAATCTAAGGTGTAGGACATCTTCTTCTGTTCTTACTTTGGTCCTCCAAGAAGCCAACATGCATAACAAACCTTCAAGCTTCACTAAGTTACCTAAAAAACAAAAGATCAAAAGTGAAAACAAGCTAAAGATTAAAAAAAACTAAAAAACAAATTAAATACAATCAAATCCAAGTAAAACAACACTAAAAACAAAAACAAACAAACTTGATAATTTAAGGTCATTAGCTTGACCCTTGGCATATCAATACTGTCCACTGTCAAATGGATGTTTGAGCCCAACAGGAAGCATACTCAAACTCCATATAGAGATTAGAGAAACCTCCCTTGATGTAAGCTCCCAATCAGCACAATGATCCAAAGCTTCAAAGGAGTGGAATCGAGCTGCTTCATCATCGAACTCTAATGTCTACTCTCCTTTCTGAACATTGTCCATCTCCCAAGATGGTCTCCTTAATGGTGTGGGCAATAAGTATGGAGGCTCTTCGTCCTACTTGACACTTGGCTATAGCTCATTATCTAAGTTGGCACTAGGCAGCTCTTCCTCTTCTTCTTCCATCTTTTCCACTTCATCTTGGCTCTCCTCCTTTGAGCATTCAGCCTCCTACATTGTATCTTGTGCTTCCTTTTCTATGATAACAGTGATGGTCTGTAACTTCTCCCTTAGATTTTCTTCGGTATTGCTTGCTAGGCTACCTACAAGTCTAGAAAGGAAAGTATTAGCAAGGTGACCTACTTATACCTCCAAGCTATGGATGGATGAAGCGTTGTTCTGGGTAATTTGATAAAACTTATCCTCCATTCGCTTCTAATTCTCCTCCGTCTGCTTCTGATTCTCCTCAATCCTTGTAAACTGAGAGTCTAACACATCTATCATCTTGTCCATCTTGCTCTCCATCCTACTCACCCAAGCATCAAAGTAATCTTCTTGAAAATTGGGAGGTTCTTGTGCGTATACTTGTCCACCTGCATAGTTAGTATTCCATGAAAAATTTGTATGGTTTTGCCACCTCGAATTATAATCATTGTAATAAGTGTAGTCACCTCTTGGTTGCACAAATCCCCATGACTCTATCATAAAGCAATCATTTGTGTCATAGTTGTCCTGCCACATAATTCACAATGAAACTGCGCAAGTCTAATAAAAGAGGAATATGTACCTTATAAATTGCTCAATTGCTCGTTAAGGGCTAACAGTTGTGCTTGAAGAGCTATCACCGTATCAAACGGAATCATTACCTTTTGTTCCTTGAAGCCTTGCATTACTAAACTCGTTGGAACATCTCATGATTCCTGTATTCATACACTTGTAAACACATAAGGAAAAGTATCAAAAACTCTCAAATCAAAGTCAACCAAACTAAACAAGATGCTAAACAAAACAATCCTCGGTAACGACGTCAAGAACTTATTGATTTGCAAAATAAACTACAAGTTTTACGCTCAAAACCACAATTACATGGGTCGTATTTCTAATAAATAATGCATATCGATCTCACGAGGATTGTATCTAGAGACTCTATCAATTTGACTTACACTTTGTCCAAGAAATCAATTTAAAAAAATAAATAAATAAGACGCAAACAAATTGGAAACAAAAGCAAGCAACATAACTAATCGCAACATCGCAAACAAAAATGTCGAGAAAAACAAGTTTTAAGAAAAGGATTTTTTGTTATCCCTATTTTTTTCCTTTGGTTAATTGATCTAATTTATATTTGGCCCAGGATTTCTGAATATTTTAGTTACCCTCTCTAAAGGTGCGACTAAATTCCACTAATTAAATAATCTAGGATTAACTTTAGGATCTCTCGACATGCAAAGCATTTCCTAAATAATAAACTAGATATCAAGCTATCCTATAGGCAGTATATTAATTTATCTAAATCTCTTCCTAATAAATTAATAACTTGTTATCTATAAGTCTATTAAATGCCAACTCTTGTTGTACATTTAACAAAAATTACCCAACTATCTCTCTCGACTTATTGTAGGGTTTAGGCTTAATAAACAACAAAAATACTTATAAAATTTAAGTAATAACTAAAGATTCCCAAATAATTCAAACAAAAAATCCTATAAATATTTTAGCCACATATAATAAAAATAAATTCAATCAAGTCTATATTCTTGAAAATGTAAAACATAATAAAATAAAATAAAATAACTAAATAAAATATAGAACTTGATGAACTCTTGAAGTTTTTGTATGTATGGAAACTTGTGGATGCTTGGAGAAGAAGCTTGGATGTGTATACTAAATGCCTAATCTATCCCATCTCTTTTTGCGTTGTCCTTTCAGTCAAATTGCCTTTGTTTAGCTGCTTGGTGCGTTGCTGCCGCTTCCTCACTATTTTTTCTATCTGTGCTTTCCCTCTTTTTTGTGTCTGTGTCTTTCCCTATTTTTATTTTTGTCCGTATGTTGTCTTTTTAATGCTGCTACTTGTCTTTTTTTTTTCTTCAGCTCCTACTGATGGGTTGGTTTTGGTGTATTTGGGTTTGCTCCTTGGTCTATGTGTTTCGGGTTATATTTATCGCCAACAGCTTAAGTCTACTAGTTCTGTCCAATCCAAAAAACATTGACATCTGTCCAATCCAAGTTCCATTTGGTTTGTCTCCAGCTTGGTGGGCTTGGTTGTCTCCATCTTGGTGGGCTTGGTTGTCTCTAATAGTTTGTGAGCTTGGTCCATCGTGGGAGCGGGTTAACTCTAGTGACATCGAACTCTCGCCAATAGAAATCAAGTTTAGTCTAGCGTGATGGGTTGTCTCCAACAAAAATAATTGTGACCTAATACAAAGGCTCATCAAACTATTGTCAGCAACATTAATAATCAATCATGTGAAGCCTCAAATTCATGCCTCGATTCACATGAAAGTCCAAGTTGTTAAAGCCATCTTCTTTATTAGACTTGCTCTCATGAATGGTCTCTCCTAAAGAAGTGAAAAATCTTGAACATTGAATTATTGACCAGAAACTTGAGCTTCAATTAACCAGAAGTTTGACCAATTGACTAGCTTTGACCAGATGCTTATGCTTTAACCTAAATTTGACTAGAAATCTGACCAGTTGACTAGAAGCTTAAACTTTGGCCTAAATTTGACCAGAAGTCTAACCAGTTGACTAGTTTTGTCCAGAAGCTTGAACTTTTGACTAGCCTTGCTCCTCTCCCGGGAAAGCTTAGCCATAGTCATCCTCATGGAATGAATATGAATTAATTTACTATTCACATACCAACTTTGCATGCATGCATGGCTAACGTTTTTGCTCATTTGTTTCATTCTTCTTCTTTCTTTTTTTGTTTCACTTACTTCCAACTTCAATTTTCAAATTTAATTTACCCTACACGATAAATAAATACAACAATAAGATTTAATTTTAACCCAAAATCAATAATTAAATAATAAAATTCAAAACAAAAATTAAAACACTTAAATAATCAAAACTTGCTCCAAATTAATACCAAACACAAAGAAAACAATAATTGAAATTATACTAAGTAAAAACACAAAAAATAAGTCTTGAAACATAACAATAACAACCTATTATGCAAGAAACACATGCAAAACACTTAGAAAAACACATACTAAAACACAATTATCAACAGTATGGCAAACTAGTTACTAACCAACAAAATTTGAAAGTAGTAATGCTTAACCATTTCCAAATTCTATTAGGTAAAGATAAGCTTGTCACCTCATTGCCTCAGTAGATAATGGATAAACTTAATAATTTCTACCTAGTAAAACTACTTGCAGATCTTCTCATGAAGTTCATCAATACAGAGATTAGATAAACACTCTTTACTTTCCATCTTAATAAAGCTCTCAAACCATAAGGGCTTAATGCTATATTTTTTCAAGCCACATGGAATGACACGGAAGGCATGGTAAGTAATGTCATTAACGATTTTTTTTTCTAACAACCCTAACTTTAAAGTTAAACAAGACTCATGTTGCCCTTGTGCCTAAGGTTCCTAATCCCTCTATTATGAATGATTTTTTCCCAATTGCTTGTTGTTATATGATCTAAAAAGTTATTGTAAAGATTCTAGCTAATAGTCTCAAAATTATGCTGCCATGACTCCTTAGCTCTATGCAAAGTGCTTTTATTGCAAGTCGAAGCATCAATGACAATATTATGCTTGCATAATAATTATTTAAGAGCTTCCAAACCAATTAGTCGATTAAAAATTATGCCTTGAAGATAGATTTTTCAAAGGTCTATAAGTCCCTTAAGTGGTCTTCATTATGTCCTCATTGTAGGCTTTCAAATTCCTATATATTTTCATAAATTGGAATAAGAAGTGCATCAAATCTATTTCTTACACCTTCCTTTCAATAAGGAACCCATTAAGTTGTTTAAGGAGATTAAAGGAATATGCAAAGTTGATCCTGTTTCCCCCTATCTTTTTATGATTGGTATGGAATCCCTGCAACGTGTATTTAACTTGAACAAAGCTAAAGAATATAGTTTTCTATACCATCATAATTGTCATAAATTTGAGCTTTATAATTTTTCTTTTGCTGACAACTTGCTAATCCTCTTTGCCTCCATTAAAATCTCCATACATCTGGTCTTCAAAACCCTGGCACAGTTCACCGGCCTATCAGGTCTTACCTTTCACCCTAGAAAAACCTCTTTTTCTATTTTTATAAGGAAAAATGTGTAATTGGCTGTATATGTTATTACCAAAGGTATTTCTTTATAACAGATGCCTTTTAGATACCATGGAGTTCCAATTACAACAAAAAAACTCATTCTTGTTGGTTGTTATCCCCTTATTGAGTCAACTTATAAAAAAAACTTAACAATTAGAGTAGAAAAAATCTTAGTTGTTGCATTAGATTGTAACCACTTACCTTAATCCTCATCAATTTATATGCTTATTAGTCCACTCATCTAGCCCTAACAAAGGCAAGGATAAAGAAACTCAATCGAATTAATTAAGAATTCTTTTAAAGTTCACTAACACCATACGTATACCATATGTTAAGTGGTCTAAGGTATGCGTTCTAAAAATTAATGGAAGCTTATGCCTATCCTCTTTCAAACTCTTCTCTAAAACTCTCATTTTTAAGAAATTGTGGTAGCTATGCAAAGAAAAGGAAAATTTATGGGTTAAATAGATTAATAAATGCTTCTTGAAAGGTACAAGAATCTATTCAGTAAAGAATAGCTCCTGTCTATCCCATACACTATAACAAATTCTGTTAAACATGGTGAAAATTTAACCTTTTCATCAAATATATGATCAATAATGGCAGAAGAACTTTTTTTTTATATCTTCGCTGACATGACTTGGGGTCCCTCTTCAACTTGCGAGATTTTTCTACTTTAAAAGGTGTGATCCCATCTCCTACTTTGGTGAATTTCATGATTAAGGATGGATCATAGGATTAGGTCATTGTATATAGCTAAAGGTTTTAAAGGAGCTATAACAAGTTTCCTACTTACCTCCCTAATCCTACCATGGAGGATCAAATTTCTTGGATACCCAATAGCAATGGGAGCTTCACCATGTCATCCTATAAAGCCTTCATCTGAGAGTCTTACGGTAGGGTCAAATGGGGAAGCTTTGTTTAGGACTTGACAAAGTTTCCTTCTGATGATTTAATCTTATGGCAAGCTGTTAAAGTTAAGCTCCAAACTAAGGACA
The DNA here is from genome assembly GCA_028565735.1 of Pinacopodium congolense. Taxonomy (NCBI): domain Eukaryota; kingdom Viridiplantae; phylum Streptophyta; class Magnoliopsida; order Malpighiales; family Erythroxylaceae; genus Pinacopodium; species Pinacopodium congolense. The sequence continues at coordinate 6,739 of JAOXYD010082881.1, forward strand.
AAGTGAAATTCTATATTATAGACTACACCTGTAATTTATGTAAGAATGCTGCAAAGGACCTGAACCACCTCCTAAATTACTGCTCCTTCTCTAGACAACTCTGGATAGTCTAACTTTAGCTATTCAATTTACACTACACCTATCTAGAATAGCTTAACATCATTACATGGTTTACCCATCAGAAATTTAGGCAGGTGGGGGATAGAAAACTATTCAAAATTATTGTTACAATTCTTATTTATAGTATATGAATTGAGAGGAATCATAGACTCTTTGTTCAGAAGGTTAAAAATTGCATTAATACAACACACAAACTCTATCAAAGCATTCATGAAATTGCCATTGCAAGAGGTCTGACAAATGATTTGAGCTTAAAATTCCTATCCAGATGGAATCCCTAACCTCCACCTAGTGTGCAACCGTGACTTCAATCATATCTTGCTTGCCATTGCTTTCTTCTATGCCTTAGAGATCTATTGGTGATTATAATGTGATAACTACAAGGATACTAACATTAGGTACTCCAAGTGTGTCCTTTCATTTTTTTTGTCTTAATGTTTTATCTATTTTTCTTCTTTTTAATCTATTGTAACTATGTGAAAACTTTTCCTTGGATGACTTCATTTAACATAATATATTTTCAATTAATTTTTACAAAAAATTCCTATAAAATATGAACTACAATCCAAAACAATACAAGTCACATTTTATTCAAGAATTAATTAAATGTTCACCCACAACACATGGAATTACCTCTTAAACCTAACATGATCATTATGAAATTATACCTATAATATGTATAATTAAGATTCTATCAAGAATTCCATTCAACATTCTAAGATAGAACATAAATGGATTAGGCATATTTTCATTAGGAATCATGTTTAAAATGGAGATATTAAACTTGAATTTGTTGATACCTATTGATTGAAAAACCAAACTTAGTTTTACTCTAAAAATTGCAAGTATATGGGTCATTACTTATAGTAAAACAATAGGCATCGATCCCACGAGGATTGTAGTTAGTCTCCACTCAATCCAAGTTGTACTTTTTTCAAGAAACCAATTAAAACAATTTTAAAAAGATAAGTAAATGAAAACAAATTAATGGTAAAAGAAAGCAACGCAAAAAATGCCAAAACTGTAAACCAAAACTTAGAGGAATCAGATTAAATAATAGGACTCGTGATTATCCCTAATTGTTTCCCTCTGGTTTAAATTATTCAATTTAAGCTTGGCCCAAGATTTCCTAATATTTTACCTACTGTCTCTCAAGGTATAACTAAATGTCACTTGTTAAATAAATTAGGATTAATTTGGGATCCTCGATAAGCAAAGCCTTTCCTAATCATTTAACTAGATGTGAAGAGATCCAAAAGGCAGTATATTAATATATTAAAATCACTTTCTAATAAATCAATACACTTGTTATCTATAGGTCTATTAAACATCAACTCTTGTTGTACATTTAACAAAATTCACCAAGCTCATTCTCCCAATTTGTTGCAAGTTTTAAGCTCAGTAGATAACACAAACATTTATAACATTAAATCAACAACCAAAGGTTCACAATTAGTTCTAATAACAAATCCAAAAATAAATTTTGCCATTCATAATAGAAATACGTTCATCCATCTCCATATTCTTTATAATACAAAATATAATGGGAAAATAAACAAATAAGTACAATAATGATTGTCTTCCCTTTTGTATCCAAAAATTTGGAAAATAGAGGCTTTATAAAGTTTTTGATGCTTGAAACTTTCATTTTCTCCAACTAAAATCTTGTGTCTTGGTATGGAGGATGAAGGAATAGTGGCTGCGCTGTTATAATCTAGCTGTGCTCTTCATTTCCTCCTTTTTATTCTAAGTTTCCTTTGTCCATTCTTTAGGTCTCTTAAACGTTGTGTTTTGGCTTAAACTCTCTCCGTCTGTGTTTTTTCTTTTCTCCTAAAATGGTTAATTAGAATTTAAATCTTGGTTAAAGGTTTTTATCTTTTAGCTTAAAATTTCTTTGCTTGGACATTCACGTCTTATGCTTTGCTTGGTGAAGGCTAATCAAAGCTTGGAAGCTTTCCCTCCTAGTCATATGACTTTCACCTAAGAGCACTGTTAATGGACCTCATAAATGCTTACATCGGAAGCACGAAATTCATAGTAATGCAAGCTTTTTTCCTTACTTCTTTACACCATCGTTTTTTCTTTGGTTTTTTTTTTTTTTTTTGCAATTGAAGTAATTTTCAAATTTTTCCAACTTTCATTTTCAACTTTAATTCATCTAACATAATAAATAAATATACCAATAAGATCCAATTCTAGCCCAAAATCAACAATTAAATTTTAAGACAAAAAAAACAAATAAAAATACCAAATAATCAACAATTTAATCCTAAACACATCAAGAAAGAATTAACTTGCAAATTAAAGACTTAGAAAAACAAGGACTAAATCACAACTATCAACTTTACCATACTTAAACTTTTACTTATCCTTAAGAAAAAAAATAAAAGAAGGCTCATTTGCTGCAAGGTTCAATCTCAATATATAACACAAACATTTATAACATTAAATCAACAACCAAAGGTTAACAAATACTTTAGCCACTAATAATAGAAATAATTTCATCCATCTCTATATTCTCCAAAATACAAAATATAGTGGGAAAGAACTTAAAATAAATACAATGATGATTGTCTTCCCTTTTGTATTTAGAAATCTAGAAAATGGAGGTTTCGTAAAGTTTTTTATACTTGAAACTTGTCTTTTCTCCAACTGAAATCTTGTGTCTTGCTGTGGAGGATGAAGGAACGGTGGCTAAGTTGTTTTAATCTGGCTTTGCTCTTCATTTCCTAATTTTTATTCTAGGTTTTATATGTTTATTTTTTAAGTATCTTAAATTTTGTGTTTTGTCTTGAACTCTCTCCATCTGTGATTTGGCTTTTCTCCTAAAATGGTTAATTAAAAGTTAAAGTTTGGTTAAAGGTTTTTGTCTTTTAGCTTAAATCTTTCTTTTCTTGGCGAATAATGTTTTATACTTTGCTTGGACAAGGCTGGTCAAAACTCAAAAGCTTGGAAGCTTTCCCCTAGTCATATGGCTCTTACCCGAAAGCACTGTTAATGGACCTTGGAAATGCTTCTCTCAAGAAGTGCGAAATTCATAGTTATGCAAGCTTTCTTCCTCACTTCTTTACTCTATCATTTTTACTCCTCTGGTTTTCCTTTTTTTTTTAGTTAAAGTAACTTTCAAATTTTTTTCCAACTCTTATTCATCTTACACAATAAATAAATATACCAATAAGATCCAATTTTAACCCAAAATCAACAATTAAAGGATAAGAAAAAAACACAAATAAAAATACCAAATAAAAAACAACTTAATCTTAGATACATCAAGAAACAACCAACTTGCAAATTAAACAATTAGAAAAATAAGGACTAAAACACAACTATCAATACCATGCATTAATTAACACACATTTCCATTAAACTAATGTGTCAGGATAGATTTTGCATGAATAGGAGAGAGTAAGGCATGATAGATGGTAACCCCTCATTGTTTTTTAATTCTTATATCATGATTATAATGTTTTCAATTCGTATGGACCTAACTTTATCATATACGATGATTTTATCAATGTTTTGTTAGCATGTTTGCATGTTTAAGGCCTATTTATTTCAGTTTTCCATTTCTTTTTTTGTTTTTATCTGTTTATGTTTTTATTAGTTTTTATGTTTTGTGTTGTTTTTTCAGTTTTAATATCTAATTTTCATGTTTTTTTATTTATATACTATTTTTTTAATTTTGTGTTAAAAAATAGAAATAGAAAAAGAAAACCATAACCAGAAACAAGCAAGCCCTTACATTTTCCTTTTTAATGATTAAAAAAACAAGGATAGTTAAGTTTGATATTATGTTTTATTAATAGGGAGTAGTAGAAATTTTTTATTTTGACATAGTACATAATTTTAAGGGGAGTTATATTTTTAAGCCAACTTATGGGGAGTTGGTAAGTTCTAAACTTGTTAAAAGGTATTGGACTTGATTTTGAGGAAATTGTTACATGGTTATGATAAATTTAAAGGGAGTTAGTTAATTTTAAAATTGTGATGCTTATTATACTTTTGTGAGAAATGTTGAAGTTTTGAAATGACTTTTAAAATTGTATTTATGATATTGATTGTCAATTGAATGAATTAGGCTGTTGGTAGAGTAATGTGTAGGATTACAACGTTGAATGATGACTATGTTATACTGAGCAAATTTGAATAACTTATGAACATTTGGAATTTAGTACATTATAATATTACATGGTTTTGTCACTATCAAAAAGAGGGAGACTGTTGAACCAAAGGTTGTTCATCTTGTTTTAATGATAACAAAACAATATTTGTACTAATGTTTTTCCATGATTTAAGTTTTTGAAAGGTAGGTGTTAAGTTAAAGCAGGAAACAATTTGCTTATGGAGTATCATTTTGGAGCTTATGATGAAATGGTGAGGATTTAAGTGTTTGAAATATCAACATAGAATTCTAATATGTTTATACTCAAGATCTTTATTATAAGTCTTACTTGGTTCATTTTAGTGGTTAATGAGGCTCATTTATACATGATTGTGTTCTTGACTTATAATAAGCCTGTGGGATGCATAATCAAGACTATTTTGTGTGTGGAATGATTTAATAATCATCTTAATGAGTTAAAACTATTGGTATAAAGTTTTTCAATATGCGTCTAAATTAAGAAATATTTTAAATTGTTTGGAATATCTTAAGACTGGTTTGAGAATGTTTTAATTAAAATTAGATGTGTTTTTCTATTTGCATAATAGCAGTTCAATAAGAGGTCAACAACCTATGTTGAATTTGGACTTTAAAGGCAATATAATAATAGTATCGTTATTGCTCGATCAAAATCACCATTAATGTCCAGACTTTACATTTCAACAGCTTAAGAGGATAATGTTTTTGTTGCTTTAGAAAGTTAGACAATGGTAAAATACAAAGAGTTTGAGGTTCCATAACTATAAATATATGATTTTGCATTTGAAATCAATCATTCAAGTGTTCAGAACATTAAAAATGTGAGTTTAGTGAAGTTTTTTACTGAAGTTTGAGTTGGTTTTATGAGAGAATTTTGAACATGAGCCTACTCTGAACAATCCACCCTTCGCTAGATTATTACAGATGTAATGACAAAAAGCTAAATTTTAAGGAATTTTTCATACATCTCAAAGTTTTCACAAGCTTCTAAATACACCATTTAAAGCTTAAGTGGGATTCTTTCTAAATGTATTTTTAAGAGGTAAAATGGTTGTAAGGAAAAATTTATGCTTAAGATTTAAAAAGAATTTTGAAGCTTATTCCTAAGCCATTAAAAAATGTGTTGCATTGGTTAGGTGACTTTTAAAATTAACTGACGTTTGAAATGATTTTTACTTTTAAACCAACATACATTTTAGGCAAGTGCACCTATCGCAAAAGTAATAAAGCGGAGTAAAATTTAAGCTCCGAGTGTCGAACCCACAGGGAA
>JAOXYD010082911.1:0-12267 GCA_028565735.1 Pinacopodium congolense
TTGTGCGATAGGTGCACTTGCCTTTCGTCACGTTGGTTTTTATTTAATCTCATTTTGGTTTTCAAAGTAAAATCGGTTTAAGAATGCCCATTTTTAATCACTCAACCAACGAACAACATCCCACCTACCCAGATAGTCAAAATGAAAATCGATATTAACTCATTTGTTCAATGAGATTGAGAACTTATATGAGGCTTGTGAGATACTTAGACAGATGCTTGCAAAGTTTCTTAACTAGAAATTCAATACGTGGTAGCAAGTAGGCATTTTCTATATTGGACTCACACCTTCTACTTGCACCATCCATAATGCTACATCAGGAGGAAATTTTATGAAAAAGACTATGACTGAAGCCTATAATTTGATTGAAGAGATGAAAAAAAATTGCAGTACAATTCTGAACACCATCATAAGAAGTCACATGATATTCATACAATCAATTGATATAGTAGCTCTTGCATCTCAAATAGAAGTACTGAATTAAAAGCTAGATAGCTTGGTGAGTGGAGTTGGTAGTAACACCTTTAGAGTTGAGTGTGAAAGTTGTGAAAATACAACTAATTCACCCTTAGAGTGTTAAGAAAGTAGTCTTTTTGCCCTATAACTCAAATAAGCCCAATTTGTTGAAAATTTCAATAGACAAAGAGGATATCCTTTTTCAAACACTTATAATCTTGGTTGAAGGAACCATCCAAACTTTTCATGAACTAATATTCAAAACTATTAACAACCACTTCAACCACCTCAAGCCAATCCTTAAAAAATCCCTCCACCTAGATTTAGAGCTAATCAATCCGTCAGAGAGTAAAAGAAAGTGGTGGAGAGTGAAAGGAAGGAGAGAGAGAAAAGAATGAGAAAGATAAAGAGAATGAAAAAAAGAGATAGAGCTTAAGCAATTAAACAGAAGAAAGAGAAGGAAGTTAAGGGTAAGAGTTCTAAGAAGCCACCTAGCGTATTTGTAAACCCTAATGTCTAATCTTATAAATCTAGGATACCTTGCCCTCAAATATTGAAGAATACAACCTCATTAAGAAATTTGAGAAATTCTTAGAAATTTTTAAAAAATTACAAATTAATATCCCATTTACTAAGGAAGTTATCCATATAAACTCTATCTTAACTTTTTTAAGAGAATTTTATCTAAGAAGAGGAGATCGGATGAGTATAAGAGTATAAAGCTTAATGAGGAGTTTTCTGTTATCCTATTGGAGTCATTATCTACGAAACTAAAGGACCTTATTAGCTTCACCATTCCTTTCATAATAGGTAGCTTACAGATAGATAGAGCTTTGATGGATCTTGGAGCAAGTATTCATTTGATGCATATGTCTATCTGTAGAAAACTAGGATTAGAAGAGCCAAAACCCACCATAGTCTCATTACAATTGGCTGATAAATATGTGACCTATCCAAGAGAAATCATTGACAATGTTCTTGGAGAGAATGATAAATTCATATTTTCCATTGATTTCCTTGTTTTGGATATGGAGGAGGATATTGCACAGCACATCATCTTCGGATGGCCATTCATAGCTATTGCTACATTGATGGAAATTCATCATTCAACTTTAAGATGAGGAGATTGAGTTCAATGACTTTAGAGCAATGAAGCAACCATCCACCTTTGATTATTAAAACTTCATTAGAATGAATTCCATTCAAATGATCCATCAATTTATCTTTGTTTAAATCCATCGCAAAAGGCATTAATACATCCGTGTTTTGTAGAGTTTAAAGAATATGAAGTGTTGCAAGTTTTGGAAGAATTAGAAGCTAGGAAGGAGACCTTTAGTTAGATTCAATCTAGGAGGTATGAGCCTTTAGAGAGAACAATTAAGCCCCTTCAAAAGCCATCCATTGAAGAACCCTTAAGTCTATTTCCTCACATTTAAAGTATACCTTTTTACAACTTCCATCACAATTACTTGTGACCATTTTATCGTCACTAAAGGATGTGATGGAGGAGAGATTGCTGAGAGTGCTTTGAGAGCATCAATGTGCAATAGGTTGGACTCTAGTTGAAGTTAAAAGGTTAAGTCCTTATATTTACACTCATAAGATATTCATGGAAGAAGGAAGTAAACCATTATTCCAGCCTTATTGCAAGCTAAATCCCAAGATAAAGGAGGTGGTGAAGAATAAAGATGTAAACTCCTAGATGTTGGGATCATCTTTCCTATTTTTGATTCTACATGGTTTGGCCTACTAAAGGTGACACCTAAGAATAAAGGAACTACTATGATGAAAAATGAGCTAAAAGAATTAGTTACCACTAGGAAAGTCATGGGATGGCATATGTGCACTGATTATTGCAAGTTAAATGACACCATTAGAAAAGATCATTTTCCTCTTCCCTTAATTGTTCAAGTTATCAAAAGATTGATCGGGTATAGTTTTCATTGTGCCTTGGATAAGTATAGTAGCTACTTACAGATTCTTGTAGCTCCTGAGGATTAGAAGCACACAATATTTATTTATCCCTTTCATACCTTCGAATACAAATGCATGCTTTTTAATTTTTATAATGCTCACTTTTCCATACTGCATGGTGCCTATTTTATGAACATGATTGAGACTCACATTAAGGTCTTTATGGATGATTATTTCTATCTTTGGTACATCATTTGATGCTTGTCTAGAAAAAATGGAGAACATGTTGAAAAAATGTTAAGAGAATAATTTGGTCTTAAAATGGGGAAAAATCTCATTTTATAGTGCAAGAGTGTATTACATTGTGCCCAAAATTCAAGTAGGTGAAAAAAAATAGATCCAACAAAAATTAAAGTAATCTCTCAACTTCTGCCACCTAATTTAGCTTAAGAGAATTGAAGTTTTTTCAGACATGTTGGATCCTGAAGGAGGTTTATCAAAGATTTTAATAGTGGTTAAATTGATTGTGATTTTAATGGATATTTATGATATTTTTACCCCTAATCAAGTACTTAACTGTTAAATTTATGTTTTATAATATCTAATTTGTAAATGTTTGATTAAAATTAAAGATTAAAGAAAAATTGTTAAAGAAATGCTATATTCTAGGCCATTAATGGTATTCTGGAGTAACCCATATTTATGGCCCACAGACCCACATTAAAGGAGTCAAAAATGGATTACCAATGGTATATAAACTTCCCTTCAACAACGTTGTTATTCTTTGATTCAACCCACTTTTATAGGCATAAACAAGAAAATAAACCACCAAATCTATACAATTCTGGTTGAAACCTGCTTCCAATTAATAACTTTTTCTGAAAAGGACCAAGTGGACTATCCTAAAACTTTATAAGCCGGGGACAAACATAAAGACACACCATAACAAGAAGGAGATTAGATCTGAAAGTTCTAAGTTTTTCTCTAACTTTTCTCTTGATATATCTTGGTGTTATTAGGCTTCAAACATTTGTAAATTAAATTCTAAGTTATTTTTTGAGCTGCCAAGTGTTAGAGCTTCCTGTTAACACAAATATCTAAGTTTTTAAATCATCTTATGTAGTTTTTTAACTCAAATTATTTCATATTTTTCTCTGTATTTTGAGAATAATCAAAGTATTGTTTATAACCTTATCTATCATTGTGTTCTTTAATTTTATTGTGGTTTGATTGATGGATTTGATTTTTGTTAGAGTTGAGATCACACCACAGAATTTGTAAATCATTCAAGAGCTCCTCTTGGGTGTTTTTTGAACTCTAAACTCATTGTTAACCTTTTGTATTTGTGATTAATCAAAGTATGATGCCTAAAATTAATTTTTTGGATACTTTGATGATCATATGTAGTTGATCTAATTTACAGCTAAGTATTGATATGTAAATAAATTAAATGAGCTTTTTTACATGACTAAGGGACTGATTTTTATTCATTGAAGGTCTGAAACATCTATTTTTAAGTTGGTCGCTTTATAAAAGATTAAAAGATTAAAAAAAACTTAGGGAAATCAACTTAAGTTGATGAAAAAACCTTAATTATTTGTGACAGGTTAACTTTTGAGATAAATTTTTTAGGATTTAAATTCTTGATCTTAAGGCTTAAAAACTTAATTAAATTCATGACTACGCTACAAATTAGGATTAATAGAGAAAAAGGTGCAGTCTTAACCATATATTTGTCTTAAAATTGAGAAGATACTCTAATTTAGCCCTTAAAAATGTTAATTGCTTTATTAATTCATTGAAAACCTAATCCTTAGCTAATTTGCACAATTTGGTAATTTTTTGGTAATTTTTGAAAGCAATTTAGAAGTCATTTTTTATTGTTTGAAACAAGTTAAGTTAATTTAATATTTTATGACTTTAAAATAAATCTTTTGGGAATTCCCAAATAATTGAAAACTACTTGCGGTAATAATTGTAGAATATCCTTGTGCGACTGATACTTTGGATCTTAATAACAGTCTATTACATTATTTGTTTGATAAGTGCACTTTCCTACTAATTGGTCAATTTCAAAGAAAACTTTGTTTAAAATCTTCACGCACCTAAACCAACAAACAAGTTTTTGGAGACATTAATAAGGATAGAGCTATAATATTAGGAAATTTTAATTTCAATTACTCTAAGTCTAATGTATATTGTTTTCCTTAATTTTTTTTAATTTTATGCATTTATTTCATTATTGTTAATTTTGAGTGAATTTGTCGCTTTTTGTTTCCTTACTTTTGTTGTTTTCTTATTTAGTTAGTAATTTCTTTTATTTAATTATATTATTTAATTTTGTATTCATACTCAGGGTCAAAATCCCAAGAATTTTGACTTTGATTTGAAGCTTGAATGTACATTGCCTATGAAAAAGACAAAATCTCGAGTTAGCACATCTGATCCTTTAGAAGTGGAAACATATAGTGACATTGAATTTCAACCTGTAGAAATGAACCGCCAAGATCATCCAAATTCAACCTGTAGAAATGAACTGCCAAGATCATGTGGTTATTAGACCTCAATAATGACCTAGAGACCAAACCATGATGGACCTAGCAATAAGAAACCAAGGCAAACTTGTGGCTGTAATTGTCTAACCTAGAGTCAATGCAAACAAATTTGAAATCTTACATAGTATCATTTGTATGGTTAGGTCTTCATAATTTAGTAGTTTAGTTTTAGAAGATCCCAATGAGCACTTCCAAACTTTCCTTGATACTTATGATCCTTTTAAAAGTAATAGGGGTTTAAAAAGATGCAATTAAGCTTAGGCTTTTCCCTTATAGATAAAGCCAAAGCTCTATTATCCACACTTTAGCCTACTTCCATTACTACATGGGATGATTTGATAAAGTTTTTCTTAGCTAAATTTTTCCCATCTGCCAATATAACTAAGATGAAAACTGAGATTAACTCATTTATGTAGTAGGAAAATGAAAGTCTATACATGGATTGTAGAGATATAGAGAGATCCCTACTAAGTATCCTAGCCATAAGTTCAATACGTGGCGATAGGTGGGCATTTTCTAGACTTGTCGTACACCTTCAACTCATAACATCATTGATGTTATGGCTGAAGGTAATTTTATGAAGAATATTTCAACCGAAGCCTACAATTTAACTGAGGAGATGACTAAAAATAGTTTTCAGTATAATTTTAAATCTCATGCTAGGAAGCCACATAGCATTCATACAATGAATGATACAATAGCTCTTACAGCTCAACTGGAAGTTATGAGAAAAAAAACTAGATAGTTTAGTGAGTGGAGGAGTAAGTAATACTTATAAAGTTAAGTGTGAAAGTTATGGTAGTATCTCTCATTCATCATTAGAGTGTTAAAAAGAAAATCCTTTTATCTGAGAACCTGAGAAACCTTAGTTTTATCAATAATTTCAATAGGTAAAGAAGAAAATCTTTTTCAAACCCTTATAACTTTTCATGGAGTAATAATCAAAACTACCAACATCAACATAACCACCTTAAGTCAACTCTTAAAGAGCACCTTTACTTGGTTTTAAAGCCAATCAACCTTTAAGAGAATCACTTAGTTTTAAAAAGACAGTGCTTAGATACATCCAATCTAATGAATCAAGAATGAAAAATAATGAGGCATCTATAAAGAATCTGGAGACCCAGGTTAGGAAAATTGCACAACTCTTATAGGAGATGCTACCCGATAAGTTACCTAGTGTTTGTTAGTTTTAGTTACATTGCAAGTATACAAGTTGTAACTTATGGTATAACTAATATCCCACAAGGATTGAATCTAGACACCTAAAAATTTGAATTTCACTTTTTAAAGGTAAAACATAGATATATGTTTTAAAAATTAAAATAAACTAATAAAATTTGAAGGAATTTAAGCGTAGAAAAAAACAATCAACGAAGATACTCAACATGGGAGACTTAGGGGTTATTATATCCTTATTTATCTTCCTTTTAGCTTATTTATTTAATCGTGTTTGATCTCAGATATCCAATAGTTTATTACCCTAACTTGTGACCAAATTAATTAATCCCAACTGAAATACTTAAAAGTTGAATTGTAACCTCTTGGTTCACAACACTACTCCTAAATATTCAATTGGATTTGAAGAAATTATAAGGATAATTAACAATTAATTAAGTTCTCTCTTTAATCACCTATTAATCAGTTAATTGTATGCCTATTAAGCTACTGACTCTCATTGTGAACCCTAACTCAAATAAATTGAAAACATTTTTCGATTCAAGGTGAATATAAACCAAAAAAATTAACACAAACAACCATTCATTAAATCAACAAGATAAAAATTTAAGAAAAATCCCTAACCTAGATTTAGCAATCCTTAATAATTTTTTAAAAAAACCACTATTCAGATTAAAAAACAAAAGGAAAACAAAAGAAAGGTAAAATAATGATGAAGATGAAACCCCCTTTTGTTGGAAAATTTAGACATCTTCCTTTAATCTTGATTACTCCTCGTTGATCTTAAGTCTCTTCACATTCTTCTCTTCTAAAAATCCTCTATTTTGGTCATGAATGTCCATTAGGGTTAGAATGGTGGCTATTAGAGTTTCCTTACATCTTCGTATGTCCAAATAGCATAAAATTGGAATTAAACATGTCACTCATGACATCCCGCCACATCAGCCTTTCCAGGTTTTAGCTCTGCTCGGTATTTTTGTTATATCTTCATATAAAGACCTCAAAATATCATGCAATTGGATATGTAGACTCCTAACATGCTTCTATCTTCGTGTAAAATTTCTTCAGATTTGGAGCTCTATAAATGTACCTAATTCTTTTCAAAACTCAATTGTATGAAATATGTTGCCTTAGCTAAGCTTGTTTTGATCTTTCCTTTGTGCACTCTTCATGACTCATCATATAGCCTTAAAATTTTGTATGGAGCCTTCTAACTTGATGCTCTAACTCCTCAATGTGGTTCCATATCTCCTTTAGGTCCATAGGTTCCTCCTAAGTCCATTCAACCTGAACTGCATTATATATTCACACCAAAGTGATAGAATTCTTGCCCAAGATCAACAAACATAACATTAAAACACTTAAAAATCATCAAAACAATATAATAACCTCAAACTAAACCTAAATCATAAAATTCAAATCATAAACATGCATATTAACATATTAAACCACTATATAATTAACTAATAATGCAATCCTATCAACATTGTCGCACTTAAAATTTTTCTTATCCTCAAGAAAAATTAAAATACAAACACAGAAATCAAATTAAACAATCAAACAATGATGTTTCCCTAAGTTGAATGTAACAAGTATATGAATGTGAGAATTGTGAAAATTAAACAATGGTATAAGACTTTTGAAATTCACTTGCTTTTGAATATAAGCTTCCAATACGATCCAAATCATCTATGTTATGAAACCCTTATCTTAAAGGTATTTACATGGAAGATGCATCTTAAGCAGGATATTACTTATGTATCCTCAAACTTATGACACATATTCCCATGCATTGATGGCGTCGCTATATGGATGGTTGTTTATCATCGAGCAATCATTTTCATGATAATCAAAAGAAGATCCATAGGTTTTATTTTCCACATTAGCATACCGTTTTTGTTATTACTTTGAACAATTTCGTCAATCTTCTGGCTTTAATTTTGTTTGTTCGTTTAAGCTTGGTTTGGTGCATCATTCTAGATTTTTTTATTAGCTATATCACGACTCACAACTGGCTACTAGCTCTATTCTTAGCCTAGTTTTTACGAATGCCAACGGAACAGGAATGATGAATTGAACATATCTTTTACTTTAATTATATCTTATGTCCTTTCTTCTGAACCAATTCATTCTCATGAAGAATGACTAGTGATGCCTACCTAATTAAATCTAATTTATTATAAAATGCAATCAATAAGTGTCAAAAGTGAAAGACAAGATGAAAACCATATTAATTAAGGTGCACATTTAATGGAAAGAAACTTAAGGCATGGGTTCCACAAGATCATGACACAACATAAATACATCTAAATCATCAAAGTTTAAACCTACTAATGCATGATCACAACAATATATGTAGATAAAAATTCATGGAAAAATGCTTGACCCCTTTACTACATTTACATTACATATTGTCCTCAATGTGGAAAAGGGCAACAAACAATAACACAAATAAAATAAAATAAAAATAAAAAAATGAAAGGTAAGAAAACTTATAGGGATTTTGGTGGAGAAGGTGTAGGTGATGGCACTTGGAACCCTTGCATTTCAAAGAATTTGAGAAGTTCTTATTGTGATGACATCATTATTGTTCCATTTGTTCCATCGTTCCTATCACTTGATTGATCTTCTTATCTATGGAATCAATTTGCCACTCTAATTTCTTATGGTTATCTTCCATAGTGGATCAAATAGCTTCCTACTCTTTACCGTCTTTGTTAAAATCACTAAAAGAGCTATCATCACCTTGAGGATGGTGTAAGGAAATTGATCCAGTGATATTCTTTTGTTGCACAAGAACATGGGTTGTTTCACTTTGATTTTAATTTTCTTGTTTATTGATGATGTTTAGAGCTAAATTCTAGTTAGGGATAAGTTTTTAAATTCCTTGAGTTGATGTTTATCACATGATTGGATGTTAATCTTTGTTTATGTGAGATCTTAAAGCATATCTTGACTTCATCACTTAGGATCTGAGCTTAGATGATTAAGTAGAGCATCAATCACTTAATTCATTGGAAAAATCACTAAACATACAAGATTTTAATCAATACATGACCATTGGTTGATCAATTATATGGGTACTAATATTAAATATGAATTTAGGATTAGAAACTTCTTGAACTTTAAGTATGCTTCCTACTGATTTATGAGTGGACCAAACCATAAAATATGAATGTTAGAGAAAAGGCAATGACTTGACCATAGCATTGTCTTGATTTATTAAAGGCCCTATATTAGAAATTCCAATCCATTTCATAAATCACTTAAGTCATTTGAGGCTTTGTCCTTAGCAATATTATCATTTGGTGATTCTTAATTCACTTGGAATGGAATTGCAAAGTTGGAAGTTTTTAGGTTTGTTTTAGTTAAACTAACCCCTTTAAATTAAGGATCTTGAGTTCTTTAGATAATTGTAATCAGATTTCCCATAAACAAGACAGAATGGAGTGGTACTTATAGGAATCTTGAATGCAGTTTGGTATGCCTATAGCGCATCATCACACTTTAGTTCCCAATATTTCCTTGACCCTGTCACTATTTTCTCTAAAATATGCTTTAACTCCCTATTCACTACCTTAACTTGGCCACTTGACAACAGATGATAAGGTGTATCTACACGATGGTAAACTCCATATCGCTTGAGTAGAACTTCAAATGGATTTTTACAAAAGTGTACTCCTTCATCACTGATGATTTCCCTTGGTACTCTAAATCTATTACATATTGTTTTAATAAAACTTTTCACTACCTTATCATCTTTGTTTGGAGTAGCTACCACTTCTAGCCATCGAGAGACAAAGTTCACATCAACTAGGATGTAAGTATTGCCAAGTGAAGATAGGAATGATCCTATGAAATTGATTCCTTATACGTTGAAGACTTCCATTTCTAGAATGTGAAAGAGTGGCATCTCAACCTGCTTTGAAATATTTCCTACACATTGACATTGATCATAATTCTTAACATACTCATGTCCATCATTAAATAGCCTAAACCAAAAGAATCCACACTCTAACACTCGAGCTGCAATCTTTTTAGCTCCATAATGAACTACATAAGATGAATTGTGACATTGAGTTAGGATTTCCAACTTTTCATCCTCATGAACATACCAACAAATCAGGCCATTAGCACATATCTTATATAATATTTCCTCGTCCCATAGATAACAAGTACACTCAAATAAAAATAGCTTATTTTGTTGATAAGTTAAGTTAGAAAAAAAGGATATCACCTGCTATATACTACGTTATATCAGTAAACCATTGAACGAAAAGATTGTTTACCAACATCAAGGATTCATTAGAGAAGTGTTCATTGATGTCTTTGCTTGATTGCATCTCCCCGCCTTCTAGACGTAATAAGATGTCCACCACTACATTCTCTTCCACTTTCTTGTCTCGTATCTCTAAGTCAAACTCTTATAGAAGCAAGACCCATCAGATGAGTCTTGGCTTTACATCCTTTTTAGCAAATAGGTACCTTAGTGCTACATTGTCAGTATAAACAATTACCTTTGAGCCTAATAGGTATGAGCAAAATTTGTCACACGTGAACACCATAACTAGCAATTCCTTTTTGGTAGTTGTATAGTTCAATTGGGTTCCTTTTAAGGTCTTAATAGCATAGTAGATTACTTGTAGTCTCTTCTCCTTCTCTTGTCCTAGAACGCACCCCAATGCTTGATCATTGGCATTGCACATGACCTCAAATGGCAAGGACCAATCTAGTGAAATTAGAATTGGTGTAAACATCAGTGCCATCTTTAATCTATCAAAAGCATTTAAACTGTTAGTATCAAAGTGAAAAGGTTCATCTTTAACTACCAAATTAGTAAAAGGTATAAGCGATGAGAGATAAATCTTTGATGAATCAATGATAAAACCTAGCATGTCTCAAAAATGCTCTAATACCCTTAATGTTTCTCAATGGTAGAAGTTTCTCGATAACTTCTGGTTTCACTAAATCCACCTCTATGCCTTTCCATGAGATCTTATGTCCCAAATCTATGCCTTCGTGCACTATAAAGTAATAGTTCTCCCAATTAAGGAGAAAATGCGACTATTCGCATCTTTGAAGTACTCTATTCCAATTTTTCAAATAGTTATCAAAGTAGTCTCCAAAGACTGAGAAAGTATCTATAAACACTTCCATTATTTCCTTAATCATATCTGTGAATATGGCCATTATGCATCTTCAAAAAGTAATCGGGGCATTGCAAAGGTCAAAGGACATTCTTCCATAGGAAAAGTTTCCACAAGGATAGGTGAATGTAGGCTTCTCTTGGTCTTCTAGATATATAAAGACTTTATTATAAACTGAGTAACCATTCAAAAAATAATAGAAGGCATGCCCAACCACTCTTTCAATCATTTGATTTACAAAGGGTAGCAAAAAGTGTAGTGACCCGATTCCTTTATATATAGGAATCCCCTATTCAAAGAGTCATTTCGCATTTATAATTGTGTCTTGCATTTAATCTACATACTTAATTTGTGATTTGGAATAATGTTAAAGGTGTTAGATGCATTCACTTAATAATTTTTGGGTATAAGTGATTTTGAGGTGCTTATTATGCAAATGTGAATTTATTTATGTCTTGACTTACGAATTTATGATTTGGAATGTTTAAAGGGATGAAAAGTGATGGATTGGTGTGATGATAAATGTTTTAGAAAATGGAAAATGGTGGATTGATGAATTTTAAGATCTTTTATGGAGGGTTTTTTAATTTAGACATCATTAGAGTCCAAATTTGATTTCAGGACTAAAATCTAGCCTCTCGTTTCAACCCATTTTCTATCCTGATAGAATGCTAATTTGAAGTCCTATAAGGAACAAATATTTTAGTAATACATCTTAGTTGAATTTTGGAGAAAGAATCAGGTCAAAAGGATAAGTATAATGAAAGTTATGGTCATTTTACAGAATCTGCGCATGTTAGAATACTGATTCAGGTACCCTAGATGTTTCCTATTAAATGAGAACTTTGGAGTCCAAATTAGGGTACGTATAAAACATACATATTATTCATATATGTTGTGTGGATATGCCTATAAAATTTCAAGATCAAATGATCGGTAGTTATTGAGTTATGGTGAATTAAACAAGGGATGACAAGTTGAAGAGAGTGATTGGTGGAGTATAAACCAATGAGAAT
>JAOXYD010082922.1:0-12267 GCA_028565735.1 Pinacopodium congolense
ATTTTGAATGTTTTTTCTTGTTTCTTGTTGAAATTGTTTTGTGTTAATTACAAGTTATGAGAAAAATTTTATTTGAACACTTATTATTCGTGTGAGGGAAAATCCATTATATATAGTACAAGTCAAGAATATTATAATGGAAAGTACATAATACCTAGAAATCTTTGATCTAATTAACACTATGTAACTACTAATATGTTACAACTATACAATCCACCAATTAAGGGATATAATCATATATCCTGATCTTCTCATTTTTTCCAGATGGGAGTAGAATAGCAGTCAACTAGGGCAAAAAATGATATTGTTACATGTCACCATTTATATACTGTCTTCTTTAGGGAGTAGAACAATGCTAGTAAAACAACTCTATTAGTAATCACTATTAATAAGCTGTCTTCCATTGGATTAAAAAGGCACACGTAAGGCGTTGAGTGACATCATTTTTGCTTCTAGAATTTTAATATATGATTATTTATCTCTTCCCATCAAGACAAGGAATAGATGCCTTCCATACCTAGCTTGGACACAAGGTCATGAAAACTTAAGATATTCAATTCCTTTGTTAGGACATCGACTGTTTGGTGTTCTAAAGAAGCATAGGACATACACATTGTTCCTTCTTTCAAAATTTTCTTTAATAAAATATTATTTAATCTCAACATACTTTATCCTTAAATATTATATAGTTTTATAAGCAATATTTAATAGTTGATGTGTTGTCGTAATAGAGCTTCATAATTCCTTCCCACTTGACCTTAAATCATTAAAAATAATCTTTCACCAAAGTAGTTCACATAGTCCTTGAGCTATGGCCTTGAATTATGATTTTTTTAGATGATATGGCCACCGCATTCTGTTTCTTACTCTTTCAAGTTACCATATTTCCTTGGAGAAAGGTACAATATCCTATAACTAATCTTTTATTCACTAATGAACCTATATAGTTAATATCAATGTATGCTTCGAGCGTAAGGATACTATTCCTTTTAAAGAAAAGGAATTTCTTTAGATTTTTTTTCAAATAATGTAGTATCTTGTAAACTACTTAGAGATGAGGTTTTCTAAGATAATGTATAAATTGACTTAGTACACTTACTATGTATACTATGTTTGGCTGTGTGAGCAAGATATATAAGTTTACCAGCTAACCTTTGGTACATTCTTCAATAAATAATTGATGCATCTCTATATTCTCTTAACTGGTAGTTAGGATCCATTAGAGTATAGGCTAGCTTGAATTGAAGTTGACTTAGTTTTGTTAATAAATCAATGACATATTTTGTTGTAATATAAATGTCCCTTCTGTGGAATATGTTGCCTTAATTGCAAGGAAGTACTTTATTTTTCCTAACTTCTTTATCTCAAACTCCTCTATTAGTCTCTAATTAAAAATTTTCTTGTCTTTCTTATAATCTTTAATTACTATAATGTCATCTATATAGACTAGGAGTGCAATTACCCCCTTCAGATGAACGCTTTATAAATAGAGAATGATCACCTTAGTTTTTTTTTATGCTTAGATTGGTGGAAACCAAGTCATGCATGCATCTATATTTAACCATCATTACAAACTATTTTAAGAAATCAGAGGACCAATGACGAGAACTAGGACTAAGTGAATGAAGGAAACCCTTTAATGATAGATCACGAAATTGAAAGAGAAGGAAGCTATTCTTAAAACTAAAGAGGTCTTGCGAAGACTAATCACTTACTTATATTCTTTGACAGAAGAGAAAGCCTTAGAAAGTCATTATCACCTACCAGGAGTTGAGTTTAAGTGTTCGAGTGTGAAAGACATTACGTTGAATTGAAGTCAAAAGATAAATGACACCCCACAACATCGTCATTTTTTTTGCTTTTCTAGCATCATTTTACTACCCTCATAGATAGAAGTGAAATAGCACCACATTATAACATTGCTTATTTTCCTAAAAACTATCATTTTAGTCCTGAACAAAGACAAAAGTACAATGACCCTTGATAATGATACTATTTATCCTCAATTTAAATGCCATTTAGCTACAGGATAGTCCAAAACTTTATATTTATGTGAGTTATAAAAATTACAGTTTTGTTTTTAGATTAAAGACTAAGGTAATTAAGGTTTCTATTAAGCTTCATCCATCACTTTTGAAGAAAACAACATTATTGAATCAAAATTTGAGTTTTATTCTTTTGTTGAGAGTTTCTACTTTTGTTCTTCATCAAGAACTTAAATTTGATCTTATCAAGGTATTGGTGATCATACTTCTTATAACTCTAGTTCTAATCAACACGTTTGATTCGGGTCGAGTTCTTATACTTGATTTAAAGATGTTCCTAGGTTTCTATTCTATGTAATTTGGATTTTAAATAGTTTGTGATGTAAGGTTCACATATTTTGGTATTAGATCCTTTGTTTATTCAAATCAAGTGTTATATATCTTTATTTCTTGTAAATTCATTTATATTAATTAGTTCTAGTGCTTTTGAATTCTTGTTTCCTCCATTTGTCTGTTCTTTTGTATACCTATTAAATTGATGTATTTTTTTTAATTCAGATCTAGTTTATTACTTGCATTCATATTTTTAGTATAATAAAATAAAAGAAAGCCAAAAAGGAAAAAGAAAAAAATAATAAAGAGTGATATTATAGTATTCAATCCTGTGTTGAAATTTATGTTTCAAGTAATTGTGGGTTTTCCTAAATCCATAAGGAAAACAATAGTCAAGTCTATAACTTATTAGTTTCTTAATTCTTCCTCACCAAATTTACTGTTTACATATTTTTAGTATTTTATTCATTAAAATTCCGAGTCTTTTGAATCATTGATTCCTTGTTTTTGTTGTTTGATGCTCTATTCCTTGATTTTTTGTGTGTCTTTCATAATATCATTTGTCATTGTTATTCCTTTTTAATTTTGATCGTTGCCTGTTTTGTGTTAGGACCGTTGATATAGTTCCTTTTAAAGATCTTACAGGGAGAAATTAAGTAATAAAAGATAAGCACGGTGAGCACAACATAGAGAATGCCATATTTGAGTGAGACATAGAGATTAAACATAACATTAGGGGTAAACACATGAGGGAGTGTGTAAGGTAAGTCTAATAAAATTCTTATTACTCTTATATTCTTTTGAGAGATTAAGATGGGTATTGGTGTAGATAGAGACATAGAGCTTAAGTTATTTACAAATGCTATCTAGAAGCAATTCCAAGCTCTTAATACATGATTAGATAGCATGGAAACTAAGTCCAAGTTCATAAATCTTAATAAGCCTATGCTTAAGGGTGAAGAAGGGAAGAGTTTGGAGTATAAGGAGATTAGTTGAATTAAAGGAGTGAGAGCTATTGCAAGGAAAGACAGTAGCATAACATGTATCAAAGTGTAAATTCTAACTCTTTAAAGAAGGAATGATCCTGGATTATATTTAAATTGCGAGTGAAATGTGAAGCATATGTTTAACTGTTATAATTATTTTAAGGAGAAGAAGATGAAGTTACTAGTTGTAGAGTTTATAGATTATGCTATTATTTGGTGGGATCAGTTGGTGTTTAGGGAGTTTAAGAGTATAGAGACACCCATTTATATTGGGGAGGAGATGAAGGTGATGATGCGTAAAAGGTTCATCCTTAGTCATTGTTACATGGATTTATATAATAAGTTGAAGAGTTTGAACCAAAGTTCTAAGAGTGTATAAGATAATTACAAGGAGATGGAGATAGACATAATTAAAGTTAATATGGAGGAGGATTGTGAAACTACAATGGTAAGATTCATTAGTAGGTTAAACAAAGAGATAGATGATTTAATGGAGTTGTAACATTATGTAAACATTGAGGATTTGCTACACAAGTATATTAAGGTGGAGAAGCAATTGAGGAAAAGACATTCTTCTAAGATTTTTTTGGCTTCTTTATAGAGGTCTAATTAGAGAAAAATTAGAACTTAAGATGAAAGAGAAGACTAAGCATAAAGAAGCAAATACCCCTTCCAAAGGAAAATTTTAACTTAAACCATCTACCAAGTATCATGATGTTAAGTGTTTCACATGTCAAAAATTTGGGCATATTGCATCACAATGTCTAAATAAGAGGGTGATGGTGATAAGAGACAATTGTGATGTAGAGAATGTGAGTTCTTGGGATGATGAGATGACAACTTTGGGAGATAATAGTGAAGTAAAGATTGAGGAGCCTATATTTGGAGAATTTTTAGTTACTAGGCAAACACTTAGCATTCATCTTAAGGAGGATGCAAATGAGGTGTAGAGAGAGCATATTTTTCGTTTACTGTGTCATATTATTAATAGTGGCAACTGTATTGCTGTTGTTGTACCTTATTAGTTGAGAAGTTGATGTTTCCAACCTTGAAACATCCAAACCTTATAAGCCACAATGGCTTAATAAGTGTGGGGAGAGCAAGGTTACTAAGTAGATATTGGTATCTTTTTCTATTGGGAGCTATAAAGATGATATATTTTGTGATATGGTGTTAATGCATGTAGGTCATTTGGTATTAGTGTGACCATAACAATTTAACTAGAGAGTGATTTATGATGGTTATAAAAATCAATATTCCTTCTCCTTGGAGAATCGAGCAATTGTATTAACACCTACTAAATTATTAGAGGTATATAAAGACTAAGTGAGGATTGAAAAAAAGTTCCAGATAAGAGAAAAAGAAAGAGAGGCTGTACAAAATAATGAAAAAAAATGGGAGAGAAAAAAAGCAAGAGTATATAAAAGAGAGAAAAGCATGTGGGAAAAGAATTAAAGAATTGATAGAAAAGTAAAATGAGTTCCTTTGTTAAAAATAGTAAGATAAAGAGGGAAATAGTAGGTAAGTCATAATTAGTGATACTTATATACAAGGACATCCTTTTTTTTAATAACGATTTTACCTTATCTTTACCTAGTGTGGTTTTTTCTTGTTGCAAGAATTTGAAGATTTTTTTCCCGAGGAGTTTTCACATGGACTACCACCTATAAGAGGTATTAATTATCAAATCGATTTTATTTTGGGAGCATCAATATCAAACCAACAAAGTTATTAGATGAATCCTAAAGAGACCAAAGAGATTTAGTGACAAGCTGATGAGTTATTATAAAAGGGTTTCATGAGGGAAAGCCTTAGTCTATGCTTAGTGCCTATCATTTTGATACCTAAGAAAGATGAAACATAGAATATGAGCATGAATTGCAGAGTAAAAATCACTGTAAAGTAGAGACATCCTATCCCTAGATTAAATGATATGCTTGATGAGTTATATGGTTCTAGTTTATTTTTTTAAGATTGATTTAAAGAACGAGTATTATCATATTAGAATAAAAGAAGGTAATGAATGGAAAATTGCATTTAAGACTAAACATGGTCTATATGAGTGGTTAATGTCATTTACATTAACTAATTCACCTAGTATATTTATGAGATTAATGAATCATGTTTTGCATTCTTTTATTATGAAAATTTTTGTAGTTTATTTTGATGACATTATGGTATATAACCATAATATTAATGAATCTTTAACATTTGCATATTGTGTTTAGTACTTTAAGAGATCATCAATTGTATGCTAACCTTAAGAAGTGCGTTTTTTTTCATTGGAGTTTATTATTTTCTTGGATTTGTTATGAGTTCATAGGGAATAAGTTTAGATAAAGATTAGGTTAAGGCGATTAGAGAGTAGCCTTCACTTAAGAATATAAATAAAGTCTAGACTTTTCATGGATTATTAATTTTCTATATGAGATTTGTTAAAAATTTTAGTTTTATTACTGCTCCATTAAATGAACTTATTAAAAAGAATGTTGCATTTAAGTGGGATGAAATGCATAACAAAGCTTTAATATATTGAAAGACAAAATAATAAACGCATCTTTGTTATATTTGCCTAACTTTGACAAAGCTTTTGGGGTTGAATGTGATGTATCTGGAATTGTTGTAGGAGTTATATTGATGCAAGATTTTAAATCAATTACATATTTTGGTAAGAAACTTAGTGGGATAGGATTAAACTATCATACTTATGATAAAAAACTATATACATTAGTTAGGATTTTACAAACTTAGTAGCATTACTTATGGTTGAGGGAATTCATTATTCATTCTAATAATAAGAGTTTACAATTTCTAAAATCCTAAATTAAACTTAACAACAAACATACTAAGTGGTAGAGTTAACAGATAAATTTCCATATGTGATTAAGGGTAGAAAGGAAAATGTTGTTGCTAATTCATTGTCCAAGAGGCATTCGTTACTTAGCTCATTCCAGGCTAAACTACTTGGATTTAAGTTTATTAAGGAATTATATTCTAATGATTAAAATCTTGGTCAAGTAATGCATGTCCTAAATTTTTATATGGTGAGTACTATAGGCACAAAGGATATTTGTTTAAGAAAGATAAATTTTATGTGTCTGTGTGTTTGATATATGAGTTTTTAGTTAGGGAGATTTATGGAGGTGATTTGATGGGACTTTGTTGTTCAAAAGACTTTATACATATCTCATAAGCATTTTTATTGGCCTAATATGAAATGAGATACGCACTCTATTTATGATAAATGCATAATATATAGGCAAGAAAAATTGAAAGTGATGTTATAATGTTTATATACTTCTTTACTTGTGTCCAACTATCATTAGACTGATATTTCAATGAATTTTATGTTACTTTTGGCTAGGTCTCAGGGAGTTAAGGATAGTATCTTCATTATTGTTGATAGATTCAATGAAATGGCACTTTTCATTGCTTATTCTAAGTCAAAATAAAGGAGATTGTTTGATCGTATAGCTTGTCTAGAATGATAGTGATAAAGTTGTTAAGTTCTTAAGTCATTTTTTATATACTTTATGGAGTAGATTAGGAAATTTTTTTTTGCTTTCTATTATTGAACATTTTTAGATGGATGGAAGACTAAAATAGTCAATAGAACACTTATTACTCTATTATGTGCCATCATTTAAAAGAACCTAAAACACTAGATGAAGTATCTATCATATATTGAATTTGCATATAATAGAACTGTTCATTCCACTACTGGCTGTCCTCTATTTAAAATTGTGTATGATTTTAATCCTTGACTCCTATGGATATTTTACTTTTCATACGAATTAACATGCTAAATTTGATGGAAAATAAAAAAATTGTTAAAGATTTTCATTTATAGGTTTAGGCTAGCATAGAATGAAAGAATGAGTAATATGCTAGACAAGTCAATAAGGTATGTGTAAAGGTCACTTTAAACCTGGTGATTGGGTTTAGATTCATATGTGAAAGAAGAGGTTTTATGTGAAAAGAAAATATAAATTACAACCTTGTGGAGATGGACCTTTTCAAGTATTAGAGCAGATGAATGACAATGCCTACCTACTAAACTTGTAAGTGAATATGGTATTGTCAGTGTTGCTTTTAATGTTTCTGATTTGTTGTTATATTGTGTAAGTGATTTAAAGACAAATCATTTTGACGAAGGGGAGAATGATGGAGATTATGTCATGAGCGCACCTATGTCGAACCAAGCCGTTTCAATGAATTGGAGGTCCATTAAAGAGAATAAAGACTAAGTGAATAAAGGAAGCTCTTCAAGGATTAATCATGGAGTTGCAAGAGAAGGAAGTTGTTCTTGAAACTTAAGAGGTGTCACCAAGACTAACCACTTATCTATATGTTTTAGAAGAAGAGCAAGTCTTTGAAAGTCAATATAGACTAGTAGGAGTTAGATTCAAAGATTTGGGTATGAAGGACATCATTTGGAACTGAAGTTAAAAGATAAATAGCACCCTATAATGATGAAATTTTGCTTGTTTTACTCACCTCACGGACAGAAGTGAAACATCACCCTATAATAACAACATTTAATTTCCTAGAAACCACCATTTTGATCGTAGACAAAGACAAAAGGACAATGTCCCTTGTTATCCCCAATTAAAGTGTTGTTTAGATAAAGAACATTTTGAAACATTATGTTTATTTAGGTTGTAAAAATTGCATTTTCCCTTAGATTAAAAATTAGGGTTTTTAGGGTTTACATTATGTTTCAACCATCAATTTTGAAGAACATAAAATTATTGAAACAAAACTTGAGTGTTATTCTTCTTGTGAGAATTTCCACCTTGTTTTCTTCTTTAAAAACTCAAGTATGATCTTATCAAGGCAACTTGTGATGATCATACTTCATATAATTTTGGCTTTAATTGACAAGTTTGATTAAGGTCAAGTTCAACTACTTGATTTAAAGATGTTCTTAGGTTAGTATGTCGTATAATTTAGGTTTTAGACCATTCGTTGTTTGAGGTTTGCATTACAAACTCTTTCAAGACTTTTGTGAATCTCTCAAACCATGCTTTAGGAGATTGTTTTAATCCATAAAGTACCTTCTTCAACTTGCAAACCTTATTACTTGTGTTTGATAAAGGATCAATTGTATAGTTTTATTAGTGTGACACCTATTCCTTTTAACATGACCCTTTTATGAAGTTTTAGGTAACTATGACATTTCTAGGTTCAAGTGTTCAAGAAGAAATAATTTTAAGGAAAGTAAAGAAGTACAATACAGCTCAACAACGGTACTATTCTTATTTGTTAATATGGTCCGAAGGAAAAATCGAAAGAATAACGGTACTCTATAATAACATCGTTGTCTAGTCACTTAAATGTCGTTACGGCCTATGTAAACCTGAAGATAAAAGGAAAATTGAAGAAAAATTGTGATAGAAACTTCTCTAAACTTACTAATTAGGAATTTTTAAAACTCCAATAATTGTCAAGATATATAAAGGCAAGAGACAAGTTAATTAAAGGGTTTCTTTTAAAGTCTCTTTCTAGGGTTTTACTTCTTAAAGGCTATAAACAACTAAAGAAAGTACAGAGAAGAAGAAAGATCAATTGGGTTGTGCTTCAACATATTAGGAGATTGGATTAGATAATGAAAAGCTAGAAGTCTTAAAGATGAAAGGGATATCATTTTTATAAATTTTATTTTGAGTGTTTTTTTGTTGAAGTCATTCCACTTATAAATTAAATGCTTTTGCTTTCTAGATAAGAAGGCTCTAGGGATTATATTATATGGGAATGAATTTTAATTTTAATTTAAGTGATTTATTTTCTATTAAATTTTCTATGTTTGTTATGCATGACTAAATTTTACTATTAGAGAAAATACTTCATTTTGAATGAGTAAATTTTCTTAATACACGAAAAGCTTTAAGGGAATTTTAAACCTGGATAACCTTGCCTAATTGAATTATTTTCTTTCTCAATATATCTTTGGTTAATCCAATTCATTAATTAGTTTAGTAACCTATCCTTAATTTTAGTATTTAATTTCATAATCAATTATTTGTTAGGTTAAATAATAATTTGAAGGCTTAGACTAGTTCTTATAAAATTGTTGTGGGAATGATAATAAACTCATTTATATACTACAGGAACAATAGGTGCACTTCTTAAAAACTATAAAATATGGAAATTAGTTATTTTAGATATTAAAGTTTCATAGACATCATTGTTCCTCCTAAATCCTAGTGTTATGTACATCTACATTTCTTCATCTAAGTCCCCATGGAAAAATACATTCTCGACATCATATTGAACAAGTTGCCAGTTGAAGTGAGTGGGTAATGATAGTAGAATTCAGACAATGTTCATCTTTGCCATAAGAGTAAATGTTCCTTGATATTCAATGCCATAAGTATGAGTATACCCTTTTCCATTAATTTTGCTTTATATCTTTCAACTATTCCATCAACGTTGTACTTTAATGTTAAGACTCACTTACATTCAATAATGTTAGTCTCTTTTGATATATCCATAATCTACCATGTTTTATTCTTTTGTAATACAGTCATCTCCTCTCTCATGGTGTCCTTTTATCCCATTTTTGACAATGCCTTAGACATTATGTTAGGAATGATGATAGTATTTAAACTTATAATAAATATTTTTGTGTGTTGGTGATAGACATTTTAAGGAAACATAGTGGGATAATGGGTAAGGAGACGACTAAAGAAAGTGAAGATAAGAAAAGAGATTAATTGGGCTATACTTCAGTGGATCTAGGAGATTGGATTGAGTGGCAAAAAGCCAGAAGTCTTGAAGATCAACGGGATAGAATTTTTATGAGTTTTCTTATTCTCAACTTCTTGATTACTTTTTTTGTTGTATTCATTTCTCATACAAATTAAGTGCTTTCATTATTTAGACAAGAAGACATTGAGGATTCTATTATATAAGTATCACTTTTACTTTTAATTCAAGTGATTTATTTTCTAATAAATTATCTAAGTTTGCTATACTTAATTAGATTTTATTTCTATAAAAAATTCTTTGTTTTGAATAGAAAAATTATTTTAATACAAGAAAAGATTTAAGGGAATTCCAAATCTATGTTACCTTGTCAAATTGAATTTGTTTCTTAACATATCTTTGGTCGGTCAAATTTATTTGTTAGTTAAGTAATTTAGCTTTAATTTTAGTATTTAATTTCATAATAAATTATTTTTTAGGTAAATAACAATTCAAACGTTTAGATTAGAACTAACCAAAGTCTTCAAAAGAATAATACTTAACTCATTGATAGACTATTAGTACGATAGGTGCAGTTACCTTAAAGTTATGAAGTTCAAAAGTTAATTATTTTAAATATTAAATCTTCATATGCATCAAGTTTTTAGTACTATTGCAAGGGATTGTTAATGATACTTGAAGGAATTAGGATTATTATTTTAATCATTATTATTATATTTTATTTAAAATTTGATTCGCACACTTATATGCTTCTTTGTTACCATATATAGTCAAACGAATTGGCCAATGTACGACTATCAGTGAGAATCAAGAAGGCATCAAGTAAATCTAATATCCGTATTGATAGCTCATTTAGAGGGAAGAAATAGATGCATCAATAATTTGAGATGGTTAACCAAAGTAGCTTGAAATAAGGATGAAGATTTGATGGTCTACCACCATACTTACAACAATAGTAATGATTTAATGTGGACGTACTTCTTTTAGAGTAATGAAGTAAACTTAATGTCACCCTTATTGAATTACTATCAGCGGTAGGAGGAGGATTCAAAGTTGGAAGTGGTAATGATTAGCTAAATATCAAAATTTGAAACTCGATTAAAAATTAAAGAAGTTCAATGAAATCAGAAGACATTTCTTTATAACTTAAAGATTCAAATTAGGTAAATTGTAAAGAAAAATCCAAAATAAGAATAATATAACTTATTTAATGATATTGCAATTAATCCTCAAGACTCTATGTATGGAGAAACTTTAAAAGTGGTATGAAGTATAAATTAAACTAAATAAAGGAAAGAAGTATGGAGTTGTGGGTAATGGAGAAGAGATTAACCTTAGGGAGTCAAAGAAAGAGTATAAAACTATTTTCCCATATCAAGCAAAGTCAATGGAAAAGCACATGGATATTCCATTATTTTCTAGATACTGATCGAAAGGTTTATATCAAGATTCATTTTAGCCATTCATCGAGCAAAGGAAAGGAAGTGTAATAAGACATTTAGTATTAGTTAAACCAACAATCCCTTTTAAAACTAATACATTCTTGGTAAGTTAGCATGAATATGGGAACATCAATAAGAGTTACGAGAATAGGAGAAGAGTAAGCATTCTTTAACATTAGTGGTAAGTTAAAAGACTAAAAAAAAACACTTGTTAGGAGGCAATTTAATGATTGTTTCCCTTTTTCCTTTTGTTTCATATTTAGTGTTTCGTTTGTTTTTAATGCTTTTGTTTTTTGTCGTTTTCCCTTTTATGTATTGCAATGAAGTTCTCATAGTGTACTGTAGGGACATGAGTCAATGATTATGCACAATTCATTATAGTAAAATGGCATTTAAGGAGTCAAAGGCTAAATAGTGAAACACAATAATGCCATTGTTCTCCACATGAAGCATCATTGTGGTTCTAAGATAGGATAAGTTTGAAAAAAGAACAACGGTGGTCTAAATCAGTACCATTTTACTCTAGAAGAAGTATCGTTATGAGTATAGGAGAATATAATGAAACAATGTGACAACAAGGCAGTGTTGTTTTGCATCATTTGCAACACCTTTTAGGTACTTTTGAAAGATGGAAGAGCAACGACAATTAAGGACGGTGCCATTGTGCTCTAGGGTCAAGTGCTATTATGGTCTTATACATAGATAGTCCCATTTAAAACAAGAATGGTTCCACTTTGAAAATTACAAAACCCTAACACCCCTCTATTACTACCTGTCGCCACTCCTCCCTTCATCGCTCTTTATCCCTTAATA
>JAOXYD010082933.1:0-25937 GCA_028565735.1 Pinacopodium congolense
AATGCCTCAAACTCCCATATTAATTTGTGAGATTTTTTATATTTAGGTCATGGACTTCATGGTTCCCTTTCCTCCCTCATTTAGATTTCAATATATTTTTCTTGCAATTGATTATGTATTGAAATTAGTGGAAGCAAAAGCCACCCGAACTGATGATTCTTAAGTGGTTGTAGATTTCTTGAAATCTAACATTTTCTCTAGGTTTAGAATTCCACAAGCCATTATCAGCGACAAAGGAAATTACTTATGCAATCGAACAATCGAGGCTCTCCTAAAGAAATATCAAGTGATGCATCGAGTTTCAACTGCTTATCACCCTCAAATGAGTGGCCAGGCTGAGGTGTCTAACCAAGAGGTCAAGTTCATCTTAGAGAAGATGGTGAATCCTAGCAGAAAGGATTGGAGTTTGTGCCTTGATGATGCCTTATGGGCCTACAGAACTGCATACAAAACTTCGATAGAGATGTCACCCTTTAGGCTTACTTTTGGAAGCCATGCCACCTTCTAGTAGATCTATAGCACAAGGCTTATTGGGCAATCATGAAATGCAACATAGAATTAGAAGCCGTCACTGCCTATAGACGATTAAAGTTATAAGACCTCGAAGAGTTATGACATAAAGCTTTTGATAATGCCCAGATTTACAAGGAGAAGACTAAGGCATTCTATGATCACAACATCTCCAGGAATAAATTTGTGGTAAGACAAAAAGTACTTTTCTATCATTCACACCTCAAACTCTTTCCAGGTAAGTTACGTTCTCAATTGATGTGTCTTTTTGAGGTTATGCAGGTATATCCCCATAGAGCAGTGCAAATCAGAAGTGCCAAGACTGGGAAAGAGTTTAAAGTCAATGGTTATCCTCTTAAACCTTACTTTGAGGGATTTCAGGTGCAAAACGTGGAAGTGATGTGGCTTAATGCTCTAACATACATTGGTTGAAATCAATTGGCAAAGGTCGAGCTTGTGACCTTAAAAAAGCACTTGTTAGCAGGCATCCCAACCTTATCCTTTCATTTTTGTTACTTTCTGTTTGAGCTTTTCTTTTTACTTCCATTTTAGTACCATGTTTGATTTTTGTTTGTTTTGTTTCTAGGAATGCAAAAATAGAGTTGTGATTTCTGCTTTTAAGTCATTGCACCCTCTTTGATCTAGAGGAGTCCTTCTGTTCTCATCCTCTTGTTTTGTGATTGATTTAGGATATTGGGGACAATGTCCTTTACAAGTATGGGGGTGGGGTCAATTTAAAATTTTTTATTTTTGTACTTAAATTGTGAACTTTATTGAATATTGAACCATGAAATTTTGTCATAGTACTTAGACTAAGAATTGAGTTGTATGCTTAAATTTGGATTAGGCAGCTTGAGAAGAAGGTGAAACATGTGGATTGATTGAAGTAGTTGGTTGCATAAACCTAGTTAATAACTGATGCTTGAGAGATTAGGTGATGCATGAAATTTTGATGGATTTTCATATGAGCACATGTGAGATTTTGAGCCTATATAACTGCATTTCATGGTCATTTTGTTTCTTTATTGTGTGTGATGCTCTCTTAGGAAGATTACTTTCAGAACTTGCATTGAATAGGTTTGAAACTGTGAGTTGCATGCTATTTAGAAATGATTAAGGCCTTCTTTGTTTTAAAACCCTTAGCCTAAATGACCTACCAACTAAATTTTCTCTTGAAAACCCCTTTGAGCCTTTTATCCTATTTGTTTATGAATTAATCACCTTACATTGAAACTCGAAAACCCCTTAGCCTTAACCTGTCACAATTTTAATGAAATATTGAGTAAGAGTTTGATATTTAGGGATTTTTGTTTTTTATTCTGAGATGTTTCGAGAGACTCTTCTACTCATGTGTATATTGATTTGTGTTGCTAGCATTTCCTTCTTTTTAGTGTTATTCAAATTAAAAAAAGATAAGAAAAAGAAAAGAGAAAAACATCTTTGTTTTTACTTTAGTTTGGTGTTGTTTCTGCATTATTGAATAAAAGTGCCTTTATTTTTTATGTTGAATAAAACGTAGTAACACTAGTGAGTGATGAGTAGTATAGTCCATTGTATTCATTTTCTTATCTCATAATTGGTATTTATGTGTCCTTTTTACTTACTACTTTGTTAATGCTTGCAAATTACCCTTTGACCTTTTTACCTTACCTTAAACCAAGCCCTATTACAACCTTAAACAAAAGTCCTTTTTGATTCATGATAGCATGTAATCTATGAGGTTTTTAAGGATTTTAGATAGTATTTTAAAATTTAATGAATTTTGGATATTTAAATGAATTTTTAAGGGATTTTGAGTTGATATTTCATGAATAATGGATGGTTGATTATATTTGAATGGGCAGTGTTGGTTTATGATTTATGAATAAACTTTAGATGTTAAATCCTTTATCATGGGTTGTTCTTATTTAATTTTCATCGATTTTTAAATATTGTTTTAGTTATTTGATTGTTTTACCTTCATCCTTGATAATTTTGACTAGGTCTTGATTCATAGCCGAATTTAGGCTAATGTTCCAAATTCATATTTGATTTATGTTTAATGTGCTGGAATTTTTATCCCTTAGGAAATTGGTTTGAGATTTGAGATTGGTTTATACTTCATTAGTTATTAATTTAGATTATTTAAGTTTACATTAGGTAAAGCATTGAATTTTAGGTTTCTTTAAATAGTCATTAATTTTCTAGCTTTATCATTTTATTTTAAATATGGAATTTATTTATTTGATATTTATGTGGATCAATTTTAATATGTGTGGCTAGTTTTCTTAGGGGTTTGGAAATATCATAAGGATGAAGGGATGGAAATTGTGAGAATGGAGTTGAACTAATCCTGAAATGGTATTTGTATGTCTAGGTTGGTTTGGGATTTAGGATAAATGAGATGAATTAGGATTTATCTCTAGGTTTGATCACCCTTTAGGTAACTTTCTAATCCGAAGGCTAGGGTTGAGCATGTGACACATAATAGTCTATAATGATTTCCAGAAGCAGTAATAGATTTGTTGAATTTTTAGGATACTTATTCAATTAATCTAAGATCCCATACCTTTATGTTACACCTTCCGAGCTTATAAGTACATGACCTAAGTTACTCTTTTCTTAGTTCCTAATGCATCTTCACTGTTGAACTTAGAGAGCATATTCTAGGTTATAGTAGAGATTGGGGCATTTCTAGAGCTCATTGGTTTTACCTATTTTAGAGAAGTTAAGGGTCCAAGAGCTCAAATTAAGTCTATAAGCTAACATCTTGATGAGAATACCTTCTATTTAGATTCAAGAATCAATGAATATCCTAGATTCCCAAAGATATCTCTGACCCATCTTTTACTATTGTTATTCATCTTCTTTATATTTGCTTTGCATTTGTTTTATTATTTGACATTATTACATCTAGTTTGTCTAGCTTCCATCATTCTATGGTATTTTCTTTTCTTTTATTTTTAATATTATAGATAACTTTTGCATCCCAACTCTCTAGAATTCAACCTTAGCTCACCTTACTGCATAGTTTGGTTATTAGGAATTTTGTTATTTGATAACTTGCGACAAGATCATCAATTACTAAATAGGTCATTTTAACCACCTTACTATAATCAAGTGCTTCAAGATATGTGTGAGTCATGTATGCAGGCTGGACTATAGGGAAGGAAGAAGGATATGCCTTATAAATTATCCTAGACTGATCTTTTGAAATATCTGTTTCAATTCTTTTAAGTTCATCATGGACTCGTTTAAGCTTAATTTCCTTTTTGGAAAAATCAAGCCCTAAATAATATGTTTCAATATATCTTCAGATGTTTACGTTAAATTAGGCCATTTGATTGAGTGAAATTCTATACAATCTCTGAATTTGAGAAGAGATAACATCTACCTTGTTATGTGTGGCTTGGGTCTGTTATCATAAACCATTTAGTTTTGAGTCTATTCATCATAAGACTTTATTTTAGGCAACAATATTTTTTATTTGTTAATTTAGAACTTCTTCAATGGGGATACAGAGACATAATTTCCCTAAAGAGACATTCCTGTTGATCTGACAAAGGGATTAAAAGTAACTCAAATAGATTTATCAGTTCTTCATTCCAGAGGAGGGAACTCTTCCTTAGATGGCCTCATCATCATGCAAGGAATAGGGGCTAGAGTATAGGTCAGTATTGAGGAATTGATAGGCTTAGGCCTAATGGGAATTCCATCTTGTGGAAGCCAATGTTCTTTACTAACTATCTTAAGCAGTTTATAAAGATTTTATAGCTTGGTCCTTGTTTGTTTCAGTGCAATCCAAACTGTTTAAGTCCAATTAAAGGTTTAGAATCAAGGTCATTGTCTTAATTTCTTAAGATAGTCCATCTTATGGATTGACACTTAGACTTCTTTTTCTTCTATTGTGCCTTTCAATAATGTTCTTTAGCCTAAAAAAATTCATCGTTAGAATCCAACATCTAGCATTAAAAATCTGGATCACGCAGTGAAAGGTTGACATCCCAAATGAAATAACCATTAACATGGCTTACGTAGAAACATTATCCATCAGGCATAATATGATTAATAAGAGATGCTCATGGGCCTCCTTTACACAAGAAGGCTAGGTGAGTCATTAGAATTGAATCAAAAGTTTGTGAAGACTTAGATTTGTATTCTTTGGATCTCCTAAAATTTTATTTAATTATTCAACCTCTTAAAATTTTTAAGATAAGATGAATGGTGGTATGTACTGAGTGTTAATAAGGACCGTGGAATACCTTTTCAATGTTAGTAATCCATTCGAGGGGCATGAGACTTTCTAACACTTTGTTAGGTAAATGCTTTGGAATTTGGAGAATGGTGGTTTTGTCACGTGAGTAGTTTGCCACCATATACAAAGCATCAAATGTGGAATTTGGTAAGTTAAGATCCAAAACATGATTTTGTATTATGTAGATGATTTGATGATGAAGAGTTATGATATTCATCACTAAATCATGTTCTATGCTAATAATATGAATCTGAATTTGAACTTGGAGCTATTTTGATACTATAGAATCATTTAATCTGAGACTAAAATTTGAAGGAATAATGAGGATAACACTCCCAATATTGAGAGTGGTCAACAAAGTACCTATCATACCATTTTGATACTTAGTATACACAGTGTCCATAAGTAACATTCATGTTGTAGCTTTTATGTTTTTCCTTCCATGGAGGGTTAGGATAAGGCAAATTGGTCCAATATACATATATGTATGACCTTGATTTTGCCAATAAGAGAGAAATTCCTTAGGAAATTCAAGTGTCACGTATTATTCTGCCTAGGTAGCCTTTGAAACACACTAATCCATTCTAGCACTTTAATAATTTCCTTAACTATTAGGCATTGAGTCGAGATCAAAGTATAAATCTCATTTCGATATTCATTACTTAGCTATATTGATCAATCAATTTGTATTAAAACCCTTATATTAGTTTAATAATAGCCCATATTGGTCAATTCATACTTCTATAGATCAATTTTCTAGATTCTATAGAAAATTACCAATTGCTTTTGAGTAAAAAATAATTTGAACAAGTTTTAAAATTTTTCCAAAATATTTTTAAAGATCAAGATCCTTAAATTAAAATAAAAAATCAAATATATCTAAGCCTATGAAATTTTTTACGTTATATCAAAACATATGCAATGCAAATGAGTTAAAAAGCTCCTAAGATATGAAGACTTCAATCGAGACCTATAAATACATCAAAAAACAACTAAATAAATTAATTTAAGGATATAACTTACTTAATTTTGTTTCATCATTAATTTTCCCTTCATATGCATTCCTTTTCACTCTAATTTATCATTAAAAGCATTTTCCACGTACCTATATTTTAAAGACTTCAATATAAATCCAATTATTAGTAACATACAAATTTTTTTCTTATCAAAACCTAAATTGGAACCTCTCATAGTTCAATAATACCCCTTTTTAATAATGAAAAAACATGTGATATTAGAAAACCAAAAATAATTTAAAGGTAAAACAAAGCAAAACAAAGGCTCCCCTTAAATTCATGCATTATATAAACATTACTTTATTAAGTAAATATCACTCTCCCTTAATTCATACAAATATTGCTCCCTCTTAATTCATCTGTTATAGTCAACAAAAATAAGATATATGTGAAGGTCAACAAGGCAACATAATTTGTAAATAGTCATTTATAAGAAATATATGCAAAGATATCTCATATATAATATCATAACACTTCTCTTCCTTTTTGGAATAATCAAAAAGTGATTAATTAATTCAAAAACCATTAATTCTCAAATCATTCACTATCACATTGAATTTCCATCTATCATTCCCAATTCTATCTTATACAACATTAAATAACAATTCTCCTAATTCTTATGTATCAATTTCAAAGATCAACTCATCTTTCTACCCTTAGATACATGCAATGTTACTTTATTATAAAAATATATATTCCAAGTAAATATTTTCAAATTTTATCAAATTGAAAAAAAGTGTACCTCTTTTATATACCGTAAAAAGATGAAACAATGAAATCAATCAATTTTATTAAGTTTATAAAGGCAAACCTAAATATATACATTACAAGAACTAATAATGAAAACAATTACAATTTATTTCTTTTGAATAAAATATCTTTCCCCAACTATCCCTTCAAATATTGCAACACTTTGTGTGTTATTTGAAGATAAGGTTCTCTAAGATCATATATAAGCAAACTAATTACACTTATTGATTATGCTATATCTAGCCATGTGTGAGTGAAGTCTATTAGTTTTACAGCCAACCTCTAGTGAATTCTTCTATGAATAGTTAATGCTTTCTTATCTTATCTCAACCTATGGTTTGGATCCATTAGTAGAGACTAGCTTATAACCAATCTTCCAAGTTTTTGTTAATATGCCAATAACATATTTTTCATTAAAATATGAATATCCCTTGCGTAGAATATGATACTTTAATACCTAGAAAGTACTTTAATGTTCCTAATTTATTTATCTCAAAATATATTCTTAGTCTTTCTTTCAATTTATGCTTCTCTATATCATTATCTCCAGCCAGTATAACGTCTTCCAGATAAAATAAAAAGGATAATTACTCCTCCTATAACCAAATGTTTAATAAACAAAATACAATCACCTTAGTTGTACTTATACTTTAATTCTCTCATAACCTTTACAAACCTCCCAAACCATGCCTTTGAATTTTTTTTTAATAAATAAAGGGCCTATTTAATTTACATACCTTGTTAGTTGTGCTCCCTTTAAACCTTGGTGGAATGCTCGTATAAATGTCCCCATCCAAGTCTCCATGCAAAAAAGCATTCTTAACATCATATTGTAGAATTTGTCATTTAAAATGTGCAGCAACTAGGTATGGTAGAATTCTTATGGTATTCATCTTTGTAATTGAAGCAAAAGTTTCTTAATAGTCAACCTTATATGTTTAAGTGTACCTTTTCATCCCTAATTGTACTTTATATCTCTTTAATGTTTCGTCAACTTTGCATTTTACTATGAAGACCCACTTATAACTGACAATTTTCTTCCTTTTTTGTTTGTCAACAATCATACATGTTTTGTTATTTTCTAGTGCATTCATATTTTCACTCATAACATCTCTCCATTCCTTCCTTAACAATGCCTTAGAAACAATTTTAGGAATAACATTAGTTTTTTTAAAACTCAAAATGAACTTTTTGTAGATTGGTGAAAAAAAGTTTCAAAATGACATAGTAAGATAGTAGATAAAGTGGTCTTGTAGTATAATACTTATTACCTTTTCTAATAGCAATAGGAAGGTCGACGTCATTTATAAGAATAGTAGATATATTACCATATTATATATGTATAAGTTAATCAGATCTTACTATAATCTCATCTCAAAGTCTAAGTTGGATTCTTGAACTTCCCTTGGTTGTTGATCAACCTTACTCCCTGAAAACTCTTAAGAAGTTATTAGTGAAAGAGTTAGGTATCTTAGAGGACGTAGATGTTTTCATTGATTGCTTAACATTGGATGGAGCACGAGGTAGATTAGGAATTTGAAATGGTTCCCATGACTTACAAATACCCTTTTCCCCTAATGAAAATATCCCTATACAGAGGAGATTTGAAGAAATAAGTGTTTTGATGAAATGTTACATTGACAAAGATGTGGGATTTTTTAAATAATGGATTATAACACTAGTACTCCTTCTGTATGGATAAATATCCTAAAAAGATACATATAACAAATTTAGGGTCTATCATATCTTTATATTGGTTATGAATATGAATAAAGGCAATATATTCAAATATTTTAAAAGGAAGACCATTAGAGGTTTTGAAGGTAGAAAAGAAACTCTTAAGAACTTTTACTAGACTTTTATGGTTGAGCACATTAAGAGTCTATTTATCAAGTGTATGATAGTGAGAATGATCTCTCCCTCATATAACTTCAGAATATTTTCTTGAAAGAACAAGGCTTAGGAAGTATTAAGTAAATGTCTATTTTTCCTTTCAACTACAATATTTTATTCAATTTTTCTAACACATGATGAATCATGTATAATACCTAAGATTGAAAGTAGGATGAGAAATTTTGACTGAAGAAATCCCTGGCATTGTCTATCCTAAAACCTTTTATTTGAACTCCAAATTGATTTTGAACCATTAAGTAGAAATTAATGATAACTTGCCTCACATCAGATTTTTCTTTTTTAAGAAGGAATAGCCATGTGACTCAAGCATATTTATTTATTAATTACATAAACCAATAAGCCTTAGAAATATTAGGTAGTAAATATTAGGTAGTAGATGGACCCTAGATATCACTATAGATTAAGAACATCTTTTATTACTACTAGAAAAAGATACACGAGTGTGTTTTGCTAACTTATAAACATCATAATGGAATTCAGACAATCCTAAACCTTAAAATAAGCAAGGAAAGATGAATTTGAAAATACCAACTGATGAGTGACCTTATCCTTATTTTTGGAATTGAGGAAAGATAGAGACAAATTATTTCGACCTCTCAAAAAAGATTTACAATAGTAAAGCCCGCTTCATTCTTTAGCAAGTTCAATCCTCCTTCCCAAATCCCATTCCTAAAAAATATAATAAGATGGAGAAAACATAACATAACATCTAATGTCATGAGTAAACCTGAAAAAGTGGCTAAAGAGCCATTTACAACTATAATATTCCTATCACTACCGTATAGAGTACAAGTATGGCAAATTGAGATACATGAATCATATGATTAGTGGCATTAAATTCTATTATCCAAAAATTAGTATGACATTTGTTTAAGGGAGTCATACAAAGAGGGAATGATGGTTTCTAAAGAGAGCTAAGGAATAAGCTCCAAAAGGACTACGAGGATTGGCTTGTAAATCCAACAAAATGCTTGGTTTTTCAATTTCTTCACTATTAAATACATGACTAGCACACTTAATTCAACATAAGAATTAGATATGCAATGCAAAGGAGGGTTCAAAGTAGCAGCTGATATGTGGAAAATTGATCTTGCCTGTAAAGAAAACTTTGACTATGATTGGATCTCGAAATCCCAAACTTCAAAAAAGGCAATTGACTTTTCCACTACGAAAGTCTTAGAGATTCTATGGGAAATTGGAAACGTCGAGGTCAGCTATGGCTTATAAATAGGAAGATGCAGAGATAAGGGATAAAGAATATTCATGATTCCGAGTGTGATCAGAACCCCCCCATAAACTAATAAGAAAAATAGAGAAAAGGGCTTTCCAGCGAGTAACGTCTTGTCGGCCTACCCCTTTCTATATAAATGGTGGGTATAGAAAGATTATTGGGTAGAGAAAGATTACAAAAAAGGAAGGGTAGAATAAAAAACCTCCCACAGTAATAAAATAAAGAGTCTTTTGAAGAGCAGTTTTCTTGGCTTGACTAAAAGTGATATACAGGCACCTTATCTTTAGTCTTATATTGTTTCATCGTGCTTATTTGTATCTTCTGTTATCCTTCATTATTTCCCCACCATTTAACTTCCAGCACTTTTCCTTTGTATGCCTTAATTTTTTACAATAAAAGAACCATAAATTATCCTTATAATCCTTACTTTGGATTTTTAGTAGATTGGTCTTACTTCTATCTTGATTTTCTAACTTTGTTATAAATACGAATTCATTAATAGCTAGTAATTTAAACACAATACTCCTTCTCATTTCCTCTACTCAAAATGATGAGATTGTTTTTTTTTTCTAATAAAGGGATGTCCCTTTTTCGAGAATTTGAACTCTCAATTGAACAAATTTAGGATTTAATTCAACTAAGAAATCATAATCATGATAACTTTTAATGAAGCTCTTTAAGGTGACTGATAAACGATTTCTTAATATAAGATTTAGAGATAAATGCAACCCATTAGCAACTAATAAAGGACATTGAATTCAAATATCATCTCCACAGGGATCTATCGTAAGTAATAGGTCAAAATGTGTGTATTTATCTAGAAAGCCCAAAATTAAATTAAATAACTAACAAGTTAACTATTTAATCTAAACAAGTGTTATAAGAAAAGAGTTCTATCAATGATAAAATTTAGCTAAGATTTTAGAGTTTAGTGGATTAAATAAGTACAAGAAATTTATATGTTGAATAGATATGAAAAAACCAATAATCATAGTATAATCATATCTCCCTTAATCTTAATTTAATTATTTGGTCATATAAATAAATTATATCAATAGGCATAAAATAAAAGAAGCGCAAATATAAGGTCTTTAGACCTAAAAATCTCATAAGAAATTGAATTTTAGTCATTCATCAATTCAATTTTGTTAT
Source organism: Pinacopodium congolense (assembly GCA_028565735.1). NCBI lineage: Eukaryota > Viridiplantae > Streptophyta > Magnoliopsida > Malpighiales > Erythroxylaceae > Pinacopodium > Pinacopodium congolense. The sequence goes on from JAOXYD010082933.1 coordinate 10,808, forward strand.
CTAATCAATCGGTTCCACAATCGAGAACCAATATCTTAAGAATCCTAATCACCTAGTGGATCTAACTTAGGTGGCCAATATAAGGAAGATGAAATGAGTAACTTAATTAGATAAAATTCATTCAATATGAAAGAAGATAATATGACAAAATTAATCCATATACTACCCTAGCCCTAGCCATCACAAAATTAGCTGCATATGTTCATTAATAAACACAATGATATAAACATAAAAATCATTCCTATTGATGAACTAAAAGGTTAATAATAGGAAAGAAATATAAAGTTAGGAACCAGACAATTGAATACAAGATATCCCAATTGAGGTTATGCTCTTCCAATCCATTTATATATACTTTTAGAGTACTTAATCTCATACACTCAATCTCTAGAAGGAATTTTAGAGAAAATCCTAACTTAAAAGAATGAACCTAGTTAATAATTCATTCTCTCTTATTATATGGTGGCTATTAGGGTTACCAAACTTAATAAGGGATAATTTTGTCCATTAACTCTTCAAAAATCTCCTTTTGATCATGCAACTATAGAATAAAATGGCACTTAAAACATACTAGAACAGCACCATTTACTAGAACCTTTACTATTATGTCTTTATTCAAAATTAAAATAGTGGCCAATCAGTAGGTGGAAAGATGTCGTTTATTAAATGTAACATTGATCCACTATCTTCATCCAGGATAAAAACGGTAATAAACAAGAGCATAAATAGTGCCATTTGAGATAGTAGTTGAACTTCTGCCAAAATTCACCAATTTTTTTTCTTTCATGCACTTAATTCCTTAAATTGACATGTACTTGAAAATTCACCAATATAGTTCTTAAATAGTGAAAATTTGTAAAGCTCATATATATTTAGAGTTGGGCTTGACTCAAAGCCATTATTTAAGTTGACCCAACCCATATTTGTTAAAAAATATAAATATAAATCTAATTTGATAGTTTTCTTCTTCATACATATTTTTCTCTTGATTTAAGCTTTATGAGTGTCCAAAGCTTTTGTTTTCTCCTACGTGTAAGTTATTTCTTCTTCTTTATTGCATGTGTGTTATTTCCTTATTTTCTTCTCATTTATTCACCTAGCAGTGTATTAGAGAAGGAATTGTGTTGATTGTAACCAAAAATTTTCTGGAAGTTGGAATAGTTCGGTAAGGTGGTATTCTATACTCCCTAGCTGAAATCTTTTGGTTGTTTTGACAATACTAAACTCCTTATAAGATTGAATTTTATTTGAATCACATTTTAGTTGGGTTAATTATGGAATTTATATTAAATTTTGGGTAAAGAGAAGATAAAAGTGAGCTATGAGTTAACTAAAAAACATTAAATGAGAGAGGAAGGGGCATAAGAGAAGAAAGAAGAAGAGAGAAGAAAAGAACAGAGGGAGTGCAAGAGAGAGAAGGAGAGGACCGAGAGAGTGGAGAGAAGAAAGAAGAAGAAAGAGAAGAGGAAAAGAGAATGAGAAGAGAGAGAGTGTGTGTGACCCAAGAGTTTAGATTCAGAAAAATGAAAGAAAAATGAGGATAAATTTGGGATTTTTGAAAAAGTTAGGGGTATTTGGGAAATTTGGGAAAATAAGGACAATTTATTAATTAAAGGTAAAATTATGGCAGTAAAACAATAAATAACTTATAAGGATAATTTGGTAAATAATTGAAAATTTATAATTTAAGTCCTCGAAGAGCAATTTGATAATAGTAAATGAAGTTGAGGGAAAATGAGAATTTTTAATAAATATCAAGAAAATTTCAATAATTATGGTGGTGAGATGAAACTAGCATTTTTTTAATAATTAGAAATAAATTGTAAAAGGGAAATTTTTAGACTATTAGGTATAAATTAAGTTTGGATATTTTCTTAAATTAAGTTTATTAGAATTTTATAAATATCTAGATTTTGAAAACATGTTAGATAGTATAGTAAACCTATTGAAATAGTTAAGTCCCGTGACTAGGTAAGGATAGCCTTAAATTGTATCCTTATATTTGTTTAATGCGTGTATAATCATGAATCTTTTCTTAATATGTATGCTTTACATGTTATAAGTGATTTATATGTAAAAATATTGAAATATATGATTTTAAGAAATAATTAAATAATTAATTGACAAGTTATCATGTAAATTCAGTATATATATACAGTATTATATATATCGTGATGCATGTTGTCTGATAATTCAAAAAATATGATAATTATAAATTTTCAACTATGCATTACACATATGACTGAGAATAATTTGGTAAATGATAAATCATATTTTAAAAAAAAGATTGAGATTGGTTTATGATAGATTAAGTACAAACTTTTAAAACTAGTGGATTTATGGCTTGCCAAAGATAGGCTATGTTTAATGTTCATAGATTAATGAGTTGTTGAGATATGAGTGAGATGTGGTTAGGTACTTATCCATAGAGTAAACATTAGGGCATACTGAGTCCCAAGTATGTTCTATATCAATGGTCAATTTCCAAAATGATAACAAGGTAGCCAAAGTTTTGGAAATATTCTGTGTTGATGGTTAGGTACTGGAGTAGTATTGGAGTACTGTATTAGATTGAATTAATGGGTACCCTATGCCGACATTTATCATATGATTATATTTCCTCACATTGAAAGATTATGATGAGAGAATGAGCTAGCAGACCATTAGATGTACTCTTACTAGGTTAAGTAATGCCCTAATAAATCTATAAATTGTAATATATTATATATGGAGATAAAAACAATAATAATGATAATATTCTTTGATATTTATTGAGTATTTAGACATGTTGAGTATTTATTATGCATTTTTGTACTACATATCCATACATTTTTTCATTTCATTTTTCTTTATATTGAGCTATAGTGGTATAAGAGTACGATCAAGTAGACTTTACTGAACAGACAACTAAGGTTTTCCCACGACATTTTCAGGAGATATAAAAATTCTCTCTAACTTCAATGCTTGTGATTGATATCATGTTGATTAGGTGCAACCATTAGAGTTGTATATATTATTGTAGTGATCTAGTAACTATTTTATTATACATGCATTTAAGTACTCACATTTTAGGATAGGTATCTATGTATACATGATTTTTTTGACTAATAGATACTACTTTTGAGACTTATGTATGTTAATTAATTATGATTTGTGGAGATTTTTGGCTTAAGTTTAAATTACGAGTTAAGGAGCATTACAAAACTCATGTATTAATAGAGGTAAAATCATATCGAAACATGGCATGCACTATTTATTTGTTATTTATTAAAGACACATGCCCTAATATGGTTTATTTTTAGTTAGTTAGTTAGATGATAACTAAGAGTTAGGATCTACCTTTGTTTTTATATGTAAATTTCCTTTTTAACTTGAAATTTGTATATAATGTAATTATTTACCAAAAAAATGACATAAAAACTTATATAAATTACCCCTATCAATTCTCCTAAATTTGAACTGGCACTTTTTTTCAAGCAACAACTTAAATCCTATTTCAAAATATTCTAAATGTAGTTATAAATTAGTCAAGTGACTCATTTCAAATTAATGTAATTATTATAACTACCACTACTAATTCAGTCTTTATCATGGATTCTATCAAGCTTGCTGACTAGCAGCCAAAGGGCCTACATAAGCACTTTTCCGAGCTCTTTCAATAATATGAGACAAAAATAAGGAGTTAACAATTAGTAATATCCATAGGGGGCTCAAAGCATTTTAGGTATTTTACAAGAAAAGGAATGCCCAATTACTCCATTTACAAAATGCCTTTTAAAGGGGTTGTTCAATATAAGCTACCAATGCTTTTTACAGAAGAACCTATCTTACTATAGCTAGCATTATACCATTAGGTTCTTTGAATACCACTCCCCTAGGAAAGAAAGTATTTGACCACTTTTTCGTTAGTGCTGACATAATGCACTAATTGTTACATAGAATACTAAATCTCAAGGAACCTATATAGATAATTAATGAAAACTTTCTAAGAGTAGCTCAATGGTACGTGCATTTTATGCTCCATCATGCCTTAATTGAATTTATTAAGTTCATAATTAACTTGAACAAGTTAGTTTATAGCCTATTTTGTCTTGATAAGTTCATTTTATGCTCCATCTTTCCATGCATACACATTACTTAACTTATGATCATGCTTCAATTCAATTGAATTCAATTTACTTTTGAAATGTTTTAGAAGTTTTTTTAAATTTTGACAAAAGTTAGTTCAATTGAACACCTTAGTCCAACTTTACCTAGAAATCCAAACAAAGCTTCATTAAGAATTTACCATCATGTATAAGAAATTAACTTTATATATGCAATTCATAACCATAATTAAAAAAATTAGTTAATCAAAAATTAATTAACACCAACTGTGGGTATTAAACCAATATAAATTTGGTTTGCCTTTCTCTTTTCCTATCTCTTTACTTTAGAAGGTTATTTTATTTGAAGTCATATTGCTATAACAATTCAATAAATTACACTTTTATATTGCGTTAAGAAAGGACTATTTGAGTTAGGCAAAAAGACTTAGAAATTTTAGATCACCTAATTCACCTTCCTCTCTTAGTGTCATATAAGGCCAACAAGCTTGACTAAAAAGGAAAAAGAAAATCAAAAGAAAGCAATATCTAGAAAACCAAAAAGACAAAAGATAGTAGATTAATTAGTAAAATAAAAGTCTACATTGCAATATGATCAATTTCTTGATTTTAGATTCCTCGACCTAAGACACTGCCATATCTAACTAATCTATTACCATTAATCCTAAGGTTAAAAATTAATTAATAAATGTTGAATATGAATGTGAAATAGTAACTCGTGAATTGAGATTAAAGAAATATTCAAAGATGAAATAGGAGCTAAAGGACCCCTCTAGATGTAGTACGCAATCGAGGTGCAGTTACAGTAATAGGCTTCTTAAAGACACCTATATGTACTAATGTCAAATTATCATCTAATTGCTTGCCACTTCTTAAAAGAGACAAGCTTAAGTTCCTCTATTAGCACTTAATCGACCATAATTTTAATGCTTCAACATAAAAAATGAGATGATTAAAGCATTCGAAGGATAAATAGGAACTTCGCCCCCGAAACTAACACCTTGATCCATAAAAACCTTAATGAGAAATCTTAGAAAATAAAAAATCTTATTCTTTCATTATGATTGTACCACATTCCTCAAGTATGAGATAATAAAACTAGCCAAAGGTATTCCTAATAAAATGCCTAATCCATGTAATATGAGGCTAGCTTTTCATTTTTATCTAAGTATGCATTAAAATTTATGGCAAATCTAGAAGACAGATCTTATCGATTTGAATAGGATTTGAGGATTGAAATTTGGATAGGTTTAGCATCTACTATCTGTAGTTTTAAGTAGTTATCAGAGGCTCCACTCAAAGTGGAAGATGTGATAGAGCAAGGTAGGAGCAAAGGGGAATTAAAGAGGAGACTTTAAAGCTAGTATAGAGAAGGGAGCCAGTTTGCTAAGAGAGAAGCCAATCATTCATTATTTGCTAGTGTGGCTGGATTTAAGAGAGTTATTGCTACATCAAGTAAGGGTGGTAGTTTCTTTAAGTTTAATAAAGATAAGGGAGCTAGTAAGGATTCAAGTCAACAGAGAAATGCTAGTGCACCATCAGTCAGATCAAACAGGGGGGTTAGTTAGAAGGTTAAAAGATCTTACGGTAGAAGAGCTAGAAGGGTACATAATTATGTTATATACGAGAGACTTCATATAGCACCATGTTGGGGACCCATAGGGATGAGTCAGACATGTTATATTTATGGAGAGTAGGGTCACTTACAGAGACATTGCTCAATAGTAAGGATGAGTTCGGGAGTAAGAGCAGAGGAGACAGTACTTAGCCAGAGTGGTGCTTTGGGTTTAGGTAGAGGTTTTGGTAGAATTAGTAGTAGGGTTGGTGGCATAGGTGCTGAAAATGAATTAGTAATGGTTACAGATGCTAGTGGAACATCCTTAACACAGGGTCTGACTCAAGCCAGGATATATCATAAGACAAAGGAGGAGGCACCCATAATTAATGATATCATTTTTTATATAATTTCTTTATTTAATACTGAGGCTTATTTGTTAGTAGATCTTAATTCTACATATTCCTATATTTCTTCAGAGTTTTTCTCTGGAGTTTCAATAAAGGTTGGCCTACTGGGATATGATCTAAGAGTACAGTTACTAGTATGAGACTATATGGTGGTAAGTAGTGTGAGGAGAGAGATGTCAGTGATGATTAGTATAGTGGAGCTACCAGTTGACTTGATAATAATGGATTTAAAGGATTTTGATATGATTTTTGTGATGGATTAGTTGGTGCAACATTAACTTTAGTGGACTACTATGCAAAGGAGGTGATCATGGAGTCTTCTAATAAATCGAAGGTGATATTTGTAAAGGATTAAATAGTAGTGTTGCCATTTAAAATCTCGTATATGACTACTAGACAGATGATGTTTGAGGGATATGAGGCATATCTAACTCATATTACATATGTAAGGGAGGTGAGTTATAGGGTAGAGGACATTCCTATGGTGAATGAGTATCTAGAGTTGTTCTTAAATGATTTATCAGTTTTACTATCTTAAATGATTTATCAGTTTTACTACCTCAATGAGAGATAGGTTTCGTCATGGAGACTATGCTTACTATTGCATTGATATCTATTTCACCTTATAAGATAGCTGCCATTGACTTGCAAGAGTTGTAGAAGAAGTTGGAGAACTTATTGGAAAAGGGTCTTATTAAGCCAATTGCATCACTTTAGGGGAGCTTTACTATGAGAATTTATAGTGCTTATTGATAGTTGAATAGGGTAATAGTGAAGAAAAAATACCTATTACTAAGAATAGATGATCTATTAGATTGATTGAGTGGAGCAATTATATTTTCTAAGATTGAATTAAGATTAGAAAAATGACAATTGTGAATGTTTGAGTCAAATATTCCTAAGACAACCTTTCTTACTCGATATAAACACTATGAGTTCTGATTTATGCCTTTTGGATTAACTAATGAACTAGGTGCATATACAGCATTGAAGAACAAGATTCATTGATGATATATTGTTATATTCGAGAAGTAGAGAGCATTATGAGCATAATTTTATGATTTTGTTATAGACCTCGAAAAAGAGATAGTTGTATATCAAGCTGAGTAAGTGTGAGTTTTAGATAGAGCAAGTAGTGTTCCTTAGACATGTGGTGTCTCAAGAGGGAGTATTACATAATCCTACTAAGGTAAAAGCAATTATAGAGTGGAAACTACCAATGAATGCATTAAAGTTAAGGAGTTTTCTATAACTTGATGAGTATTATCATAGATTTGTAGAGGAATTTTTTATGATGGCTAGCTTGTTAGCTAGGCTATTGAAAAAAGGAGTTCAATTTCAGTGGATTCAGCAATTCCAAGAGAGTTTTAAGTAGCTTAAGCAAAATTCAATCACCAAAGCTATTTTGGTGCTATCATTAAGTGGTAGATGTTTTAAGGCATATAATGATGCTTCAAGAAGAGTTTGAGATATGTATTGATATAGCATGGAAAAGTTATAACATATGCTTTTCTTTAATTTAAATGATATGATTTAAACTATCCCACCCATAATCTATAGTTAGTGATGATTGTATATATCCTTAAGATTTAGAAACACTATTTGTATAGAGAGACATTTCGGGTCCTTACAAATTACAAGAGTCTCAATTACATTTTGATTTAAAAGGAGCCCAACTTGAGGCAGAGGAGATGGATGCAGTGATGGACGGATTACGAATATATTATTAATTTCCATCTAAGGAAGAAAATTGTGGTGGTTGATGCTCTGTGTAGGAAAAGTCTAGGTACAATGGCTAGTTTAGGTAGGTGCTATATAATGTTATTAGTACAGTTGAGAGCTTTAGATATGCATTTGGAGATTGATGATATGGGTAATTTACTAGCTACATTAAAAATTCAGTCAAATGTAAGAGAAGGGATTGGAGAGGCACAGACTCAGGATTCTTATTTGTTAAAGATAAGAAAGAGGGTATAGCAGGGCAAAAAGATTACTTTTTGAATGAGATCATATGGAATTTTGGAGGATAGGAGATGAGTTTATATGCCAAATATAGAGTGGATACTATAGGAGATTATGATGGAGTTCCATGGTGTATCATATGTCATGCATCTAAGTGCTAAAAAGATATATCATAATTTAAGACCTTATTACTAGTGGTCAAAAATGAAGAAGGATGTGGATAAGTTGTGGTCAGGTGTTTAACTTATTAATAGGTTAAGGTAAAGCATTAGGTACTAGCAAAGAAGATAAAATCCTTAGTTATTCCGTTATAGAAGTGAAAGAGGATTACGATAGATTTTATAGTAACATTGCTGAGGACTAGGTGAAAGTATAATTCAATATGGATGATTGTAGACAAGCTAACCAAATCTACTCATTTCTTACCTATATAGTAGATAGATTTATTAAACAAACTAGCTAAGTTGTATATTGATGAGATTGTAAGATTACATGGAATTCTAGTATCCACGGAATCATATTAGGATCCAAGGTTTACTTCCCAATTCTAGAGGAGTCTACAGTTAGCTTTGGGATTAGGTTAAATCTAAGAATTACATTTTACCGTTAGTTAGATAAATAGTTAGAGCGTTTGATTCAGATGTTAGAGGATATGATAAGGGCTTATTGCCGAACTTTAAGGGGGATTAGGATAGATATCTACATTTGATGGAATTTACATATAATACCAATTATCACTCTAGAATTGGTAAGGTACCATTTAAGTCATTATATGATAGGCATTTTAAATATCCTATATTGGGATGCAGTGGGTGCCATATTATTGAAGGGATTGGAGTTAGTTCAGGAGATGGTGGAAAAGATAGAGGTGGTGAAGTGATCCTTGGAGATAGCTCAAAACTAGAAAAAGAGTTATACTTATCAACATCTTTGAGTGATGATGTAATATTTTGGAGATAGGGTTTCTTTTTTTCGAGTGTCACCTTGGAATGGGATTTTAAGATTTGATAGAAGAGGGAAGTAAAGTATAAGATACATTAGGTTATATGAGATTATACAACGTGTGAGACTGTTAGCTTACAAATTAGACTTACATCCGAGATTATTATAAATTTATGATATGTTCCATGTGTCAACTTTGAAATAGTATCAATCAGATCCTAGTCATGTTATATCGAGGCTTGAGATCGACATTGCAAAAGATATGACTATAGAGAGAAGCTAATAGAGACCTTGGATAAACACATTTGAAAATTAATGAGAATGGAGAATTCGTACAAATTTTTTGGAGTCATCATCATACTCCTAGAGAGGCTACATGGAAGGTAAAGAATAAGGTTTAGCATTAGCATCCTCATTTTTTTGGATCCTCGAGCATGTAATTTAATTTTAAAGACAAAATTTCTTTTAAGAGGAGAAGAAATGTAAAGCCCACATATCTTTTAGGCTAGGCTTGGCTTAAACCTATTACTTAACCTAATTTAACCAATATTCATTAAAAACATACATATAAGGTCGGTTTGATATTGTTCTTCTTCATTCATATTATTCTCTCATTTTAAACTTTATTAATGTCCAAAGCTTCTATTTTCTCTTACATGTAATGGATTTCTTCTTCTTTATTATTGCATAAGTGTTATTTCCTTATTTCCTTTTCGTTTGTTCACATGGCAGTGGATTAAAGAGAGAATTATCATAATGCAACCAAAAATTTTCTAGAAGCTGGAATATTTTAGTAAGGTGGAATTTCTATACTCCCTAGCCAAAATCTTTTGGTTATTTTGATAATACTAAACTCCTTCTAAGATTTATTTTTTTTAATCATGTTTAAAATAGGCTACTAATGGAATTTAGCTAAAAGTTTGGGTGAAGAGAAGATAAAAGTGAGCTATGAGTTAACTTGAAAGAAAAATGAAACAAGAGAGGAAAGAGCGTAAGGAAAGAAAGAAGAAGAGAGAAGAAGAGCAAAGAGGAAGCACAAGAGAAAGAAATAGAGGACAGAGAGAGTGGAGAGAAGGAATAAGAAGAAGAAAAGTAAAAAGAGAGAAAGAGAAAAGAGAGAACAGTGAGCTTAGAGAGAGAAAAATGAAAGGAAGAAAATAAGGGAAAAAAGGGACTTTTGAAAAAGTTAGGGGTAATTTGGAAAATTTGAGAAAATAGGAATAATATAGTAATTAAAAGTAAAATTAAGGGGGAAAATAGGAAATATGAGGATTAGGGGATAATTTAGGTAATTTTAAGAAAAAATATGAGTACAATAGTAAATAATTTATAAAGATAATTTTGTAAATAAGGAAAAATATGAGGGTAAAATTGGAATTTAAAATTCTAGAAGGGAAATTTGGTAATAATAAAGGAAGTTTAGGGTAAAATGAGAAATTTTAATAAATTTCAATGATATTTTAGTAATTATGGTGGAAAGATGAAAGTAGGATATTTTTATGTAACAAGGTAATTTTTGGACTATGAAGTATAAATTGAGTTTAGATAGTTTCTTAAATTAAGTCTAATAGAATTTTTATAAATATATATGTTCTAAAGATAGGTCAAATAGTATATTGGACCTATTGAAATAGTTGAATCAAGAGATCAAGGAAGGATATAATTAGACAATATCCTTATATTTATGTGCTTTATGCAAAATTATTAAATCTTTCCTTAATATGTGTGCTTTGCATCTTTTATGTAATATGTGCGCAATAATATTGAAATATATGAATTTGGGAAATAATTAAATAAGTAATTGACAATTTATAATTCAAATTCAATACATATATAGTGTTATATATACTGTGACGGGTATGGCATGATAATTCAGAAAATGTGATCATTATAATTTTTCAACTATGCATCATATGTATGATTGCGAATAATTTGGTAAATGATAAATCCTATTCATAAAAACAAATAGAGACTAGTTTATGATATAATGATAATAGACTTTGAAAATTAGCAGATTTATGGCTTACCTAAGATAGGTTATGTTTGATGGTTATAGATTGATGAGTTGTTGAAATATGAGTGAGATGTGGCTGGATATTTGATCGTAGAACAGTTGCTAGGGCATCCTGAGTCTGAGGGATGTTCTGTACTAATGACTAGATACCGAAATGATATTGGAGTATCCGATGTTTTAAGGATATCCTGTGCAGATGGTTAGGTATCAAATGGTATCGGGGTACCAAATTAAAATGAGTGGGGTACTCTATATTGGTATTTATCATATGATTATATTTCCACACGTTGAGAAATTATGATGAGAGATAAGCTGAAAGACTATTAGATGTATACTTACTAGGTTAAACACGGTCCTAATAAACTGATAAATGGTAATATATCATAAATAGAGATAGAAATGATAATATGACGATATTCTTAAACATTTATTGAGTATTTCAATATGTTGAGTATTAATTGTGAATTTTTTGTACTAAATATGCATATATTTTTATTTTTCCATCATTTTGCTTTGTATTGAGTTATTGTAATATAAGGGTACGATCGAGTGACCCTTACTGAGCAAGTAGCTCAACCTTTGCCACTATATTTTCAAGAGATAAAGAGATAGCTAATAACCCCAATACTTATGATTGATATTGTGGTGATTAAGTAGGGTTAATAGAGTTATATATATTATTACAGTGATCTAGTAACTGTTTTATTATCACACTTTTAAATACTCACATTTTGAGATAGATATCTATATATAGATGATTTTTGTGATTAATAGATACTATTTTCGAGATTTATGAGGTTTAAGTTAATTAATTATAATTTGTAGAGAGTTTTAGCCTTAATTACAAATTAAGGGTTAGGAAGCATTACAAAATTCATGCATTAGTAAGGGTCAAATCATGTTAAAATATGGTATTCTTACATTGCATTATGCTTAATGAAAGAAAACTTTTCTTTCTTTAAAACTGGATCATTTTACCTTTATTTTTTATGTTCTCTTTTGAATATTTTATAAAAGATTGAGTTATAATTAAAATAGAGTAATTTCTTGATGCTTTTCTAACTTTATTATAGCATAAATATTTAAAGAAGCTTTGACATGTATATTTGATCAAAGTATCTTCTTTAAACTTATATATGGTTTTTCTAAGACAAATTTTGACGAAGTTTGGTATTCTTTCCCCTTAATGTTTAAGTTAGAGAGACATGGAGCATGATAACTAAGGTTCACTTTTCTAATTTACTTTTCTTTTTTGTACTATCATAGTTAAAGTTGTTATTACGAAGGAGGATTTATTAGTTACATCAACTTTGTGCTTAAGTAGATTGTGATTGGAAATGATACTTTAGGTATATTTAATCCAAAAATGAGTAATTATTTAATTATTCAAAATTCTTTAACCTAATGTTGCATTCATTATGTTGGAATGAAATAAGAACCAAAATATTTCCTTTATTTAGTAGGTCAAATATAATTTATCCCATAAAATCTTGTAAATAGGAATGAAAATCTTTCCTTATTTAATAGATCAAATATAATCTATCTAGCCAAAATAATGACAGATACCTCTATATATACTTTACTTTTCTTTATAATAGTTAAGGGAAACAATTTACTTTTCGCTTTTCAATTTCTTTATGCTTAAAACATGACATCAAAGTAAAGAATTACGATTGTTATTATGTAATTTATCATTTTTTGTTTTGCTACAACGAGCACTATATAAATTAATGCAATCATCTCAAGCATGATTTGAGAGATTTAGCTTTGCAATGAATAAATATAGATTTTTACAACAAAATTCATATAATGCACTATTCTTAAACCATCAACAAGATATGGAAACCACCTTAATAGTTTATGTCGATGATATGATTATTATAGAAGATGAATAACAAGAAATATCGAGGTATAAAGAATAATTACCGAGGGAGTTTGAGAAGAAGAATTTAGGGAGATTAAAATATTTTTTAGAAATTAAAGTTGCAAGATCAAAGGAAGGCATCTATCTTTTCTAAAGAAGATAAAACCTAGACTTATTATTAGAGATAGGGTTATTGGAGTACAAGCCTGTAGAAACACCAATTTTCTAAAACCATAGACTTGGAGAATATTCTAATTAATGGCCAACAGATAAGGAGAGGTGTCAAAGATTAATGGGTATGCTTATTTGTCTTGCATATATATACCTACCAATACATTGCTTGTAGTAAGCCAATTCATGTATTGTACAAATGATGATCATATGGATGTAATAATTTGTATTTTTAGATACCTAAAGTCCTCTCTTAGAATAGGCCTTATGTTCACAAAAAACAATAACCTATGGGTTGACGGATAAATAGACTCAAACTAGGTAGGAAACATTTCAGATAGAAAGTCCACCTCACGGTACTTCATATTCATTGCTGGACATCTTGTTACTTAGTGAAGTAAGAAACAAAAAGTAGTAAAATTTTCAAGTGCTGAAGCTAAATTCCATGGAACGGTTGAAGGTCTGTATGAACTCCTATGCCTTAGAAAATTGTTAACATAAATTGGCTTTTCCTCAAATAGCATGATGTATCTATTCTATGACAATATCATTATTGGTATTTCTCATAATCTTGTTCCATATAGATTAACTAAGCACGTAGGGGCAGTTAAAAGTCAAAAAAATGACTTCTATTCCTCATTCTCTCCACATATTCTCCATTTCATTCTTCATTCTTTTAATCTAATTTCTTTTTCATTGGATTAATATTAAGGAATTGTCTTCTACTGTTTTTAAATTCTTGGGGCACAATCAAAATAAAAGGAGATAATATCTAGGAATAGTATTTAGGCTTGGCAATATATTTTTTATGTGAACTGGTTGCATTTATATGCAGTTAAGGAAGATGCAGCGCAAGACAGACCAAATTAAAGCCCAAAATCTAACAATTTAATACAAAAATCTAACAATTTAAAAGAATCTGTTGTTCATTCAAGCCAGTAACTTCTCCATGTACTCTTAAAATGTACTTTTTGTTCTAACACTGCAAAAATAATAATACCTTTTTCTCTGAGGTGTTTGTATCAAACAATACAATAAACCCGTCAACCCGCACTTAACTTCTTCGACAATATTTTCTCTTCACTCTTAACAACTAATTTACATAAACCACTCTACGCAACTTACATTCTCAAGAAAACTGTATATCTATCCAAGGGGGTGCCTAATTATTAATACCTTCACTGGGCCTACGGTATCTGCTTGAATGCTTCTCTGTCTTCAAAAAATACATAGACTAGGTTTGAATCAATCAAGGAGAGTTTAAGGCAACTCAGCTTCCACATCGTCTAGTTATAATGCTTGAAAAGCAACATAATCAGAGATATGAAGAAGAACATGAGGTGGGGAAAGGCATATATTTTAGCAGCTGCTGATGGAATAGAAGGAGTAGAAGGTACTGCACCAAAAACTGTTGCACCATTCGAATTTGTGGTGTTCAATATAGACGAGCTTGTGCTGCAAAAATCACAATATGAAATGGAAAATCCTTTTGAGAGACTGTACAAATCGATGTATATGCGAAAGAACGTCGTGAAAGAAGAAGGTCATAGGAGAACTTTACCTAGTGGATGGATACTGACAAGTGCCTGTACCTGGAAAAGAAAGAAAGAGGTATAAAGATCATGACATTGAAGACACGTTAAAAGGGAAGGAAATATAGTCGACTTTCTCTTGCTCGTCTTGTTATGGACTTCTCAGGATGGTACGTAGGAACTACTCCACAACATATATGGATCATTAAAAGTGGCCTGTACGAGTAAAATAGTATAGATATAATATTGGTCCCATTCAATGGGAAAATTATTAAGTAGCCTTTATTTCTTTGCTTGCCAGCCCATTCAGTCACCACCAGCCTCCTTCAATTAGACAGGTTTTACTTATTAGATTAAATTTTATGGTTAATATTATGAGTAGTTCTGTAATTTTTCAAACTATCAATTTAGTTCTTATGGTTTGAAAACTATCATTTTAATCTTTAAACTTTCATTTTTTTTCATTCATTAGTCCTTTATCAGATTTTACTTATGTGGACCAATGAATTTTCGACACGTGTACCCAAATTTCTTACTTGATCAAGCAAATACTCGAAGGCTTAACTTCACAATT
>JAOXYD010082934.1:0-12267 GCA_028565735.1 Pinacopodium congolense
TTCATTCAATCTTGAACGATGATCGGCAATAAAGTTCTTAACACCCCTCTTGTAATTTATCTCTATATTAAACTCTTGCAAATGATTTAGTTTTTATCACACTTAATCTTAACTTGTCCTAAATCATGTCAATTTATCATATTTTTCAAAGAAATGAATAAATTATGGAAAATTTTTCTATTTTGATGCATATTATTGGAAATATTTCCTTTTTTTACTTGTTATGCCCCTTTTAGTGAATATTAAAGATAAAATGGATTTAAATTGCTTTATGTTTTTTATAATAATATCTCATGATCATTATGAAAGAAAAATGTGTTTTCTTTTAAACTCTCTTGTCATTTTGTTCAGAAAAAATTAAAAAGAAATGAAATGAAAGTAAAATGTAAATAAGTGAGCTAGTTTTATTCGGTATGCTGGCTTTAAACCAATTGGTTGAAGTTTGTGAATGGTGCTAGTAGTAAGTTGATGTGATGTGATTCAGTGGAGTAACTAGGAGTGTTCACAACAAAATATTTACTTTTGTGTAAAAAAAGATTGAGTGACTTCTTAACCAAGCTTCAAAATGCTCACATGAATAAAATATTGTTTAATTATTTTGAAAGATGTCACATCTTGCTTTAAAACTATTTATTTTACTTATAGAAATGAAGTTGTGATCTATATTGAGTTTGAAGAAACATAAAGTCATTGAAAGTTGTTTGTGACTTAATATGTTTAATTGGCTATATAACATGTTTTTAGGTACATTATTCTTGAAAACCTAAGGAAATATTTCTAATGATGTTGTTTGATAGGTTGGACAAGTTTTCCTACACTTATAGGCTATTTTGAACTTGATGATTGATTAATTTGCATGAGGACAAGAAAATGTCGTGTGGAGGAGTTATTAGGCTATGGTTTTATTGCATTTTCATGTAAATTTGATTGTGGTTTAAGGTACATTTGCTCAAATTTGATGTTAAAGTATTTAATTATTATTTGAATTGATGTCCATTACAGATGGAAGCTTGAAAGAAGAGAAAATTAGAGAAAATGAAGGAAAAAGTTTGAAACTTGGAGTCAAATGACAATAGTTACCAACCCGCCATTTAACTATGCATGAGGGCTTAAAT
The DNA here is from genome assembly GCA_028565735.1 of Pinacopodium congolense. Classification (NCBI taxonomy): domain Eukaryota; kingdom Viridiplantae; phylum Streptophyta; class Magnoliopsida; order Malpighiales; family Erythroxylaceae; genus Pinacopodium; species Pinacopodium congolense. The sequence goes on from JAOXYD010082934.1 coordinate 1,116, forward strand.
TTGGGACTTAAGCATGAGGGCTTAAATGGCACCATTTTACTCTCTGTCAAGTGTTGTTTAAATACCTATCAAGATTTTTATAGTTGGATCTTCCTCCCCACTTGTTGCATCTTGCTTCCACTTGCGCCAACTTGTTACAGATATATCTGTTGAGCTCTAGATATCAAATTTGGGGGAGCTAACATTAGAATTAGGTAGAAATATCATATTTTGTTTAGTTTTTCTCTTTTCTTCCATTAGGTTTGATTTCTATTTTTATTTCTTTTTCCAACTTTGTAATTGTTATTTTCAGGTTTTTTTTAAGTATTCTCGGGAGTTTGTTAAGTTGATTGAAGGTTATCTAGCACCTTGGAACATCTTTTATTAAAATCTAAACCCTTCTTTCACTTATTTCTTACTCTTTGTTCATATATGCTCAAGAACATGTGGTTTAATGCTAGATCCTAATTTTCTTGCATATGTATGATGTTTTAATCTGAATTTTTGCTAAGTGCAAGTTCTTAAATGGATTAATTAAGTTCTTGAAATATGATTAGTTTATTTGAGATCTTAAAGCTTATTTTAATTTAGACACATAACATAAGATGTTAAATGATTAAGTAGCTGAACAATCACTTAATTCATTGGAAAAATTAGTAAACAATGTGATTTTTATCAATACATAACCATTAGTTGATTAATCATGAGAGAACTAGTCTTAGAACATAACCTTTTAGGATTAGAAGTTCTTGAACTTTAAGGCTACTTCAAATGGCTATAGGTGGACCAAAGCATGGATTATAAATGTTAGAGAAAAGGTAGGCATTGACTTGACCATGGCTTTTTCTTGAATTAGTAATAAACCTAGATTAGAAATTCCAATTTTCTATAATCTAATTAAGTCATTTAAAGCCTAACGCTTAGCTAATTATCCAATTTGGAAATTCTTAAGCAATTTGAAATTTATTGTGAAGTATATAAAATTTTAGTTTAATATAGTTGCTTTAGCTTTAATTAATTTGCAATCCTGAACTCTCTAGATAATTGTAATCCGAGTTACATAGTAAGTGCTAACTTTTCCCTGTGGGCTCAAAATTCTAGAGTCTTAAAAATGATCCACTTTATTACTTATTGACCATTATCCTTGTTGTATTTGCTGGTTTTGAAATCATTTTAAGGAATTGTGCTTGAATTATTTGATAATTAATAAAGGATAAATTTAGACTAAACTAACCAACAACAAATACGATGAGTATGTTTTATTTCTAAATTCAAATGATTGAATGAGTTAATTTTTGGCCAAGGAATGACTAGTAAATGATCTATATGCATGTTTGTGCATGATTGGGAACTGTTCTTTGCTTATTTTGGGTGTTTAAAGCTTATCCTAAATTGATCATTTAAGATAAAGATGAAAAATAGTTAAGTGGAGGAACCATCGCTTAATTCATTAGAAAAAATCAGTAAGTAACTTGGTTTTAATCAATATATGACCATTGATTGATTAATCTTAAGGGTTTTAATATGAAAAGATGAATTTTAGGTTAGGTTCCTTGTACTTTAAGCCTACTTCTTAGATTTATAGGTGGACCAGATGATAAACTAGGAAAGATAGAGAAATTGCATTGATTTGACCATAACCTTTCCTTAATTTAGTGAATTTGTCCTAGGACAAGCCTCATAATCCTTAATTAATCAATCTAGATAATTTAAAACCAATTCCTTTTCCATTTAATCTATTAAATAATCCTTAAACTCAAAGTTAGTCTTCTTTGCATAATTCAAAGCCTTTATTTAAACTTAGTAACTTTAGTTCACTTAATCGTTCCATTAGGTGTCTCTAGATAATTATGATGCAATTGACTTAGTAATTTTATTATTATTTCCCTATGGATAATAATTAAAGTCTAAAATACTCCATTTATTGCTTTTAACTAGTATACTTGCCGATTAGTTGGTTTTGTGTGTCTAAAGAAAGTATGTACTTTAATTATGTAAAAGAAAATTAAATTGGTGAATTTGGCCTTAATGGATATCCAAAAACAATTTCCTATGTTTGATCACAATTTGTAGGACATTGAAGAGTAAAAGAGGTATGAAAGTAATTTGGCAAGCAAGTACATCATGTAAGGATGCTCCTTATTAAGTTTCAGATAAGAGTGGAAGGAGTTAGAACAGAAAACACTAGGGGGGAAATCTAGGAGGCTCACAGGCAAGGTCATGCCCATGACCCTACTTATGAGATCTGTCCAAAGAATCTCATGTCCAAGATTAAAAAGAGTAAAAGAGGTATGAAAGTAATTTGGCAAACAAGTACATCATATGAAGGTGTTCCTTATCAAATTCCATGACCATTGGATGAGAGTGGAAGGAGTTTGAGCATAAAACACCAAGGGAGGAAAAATTTAGGAGACTTTTGGGCAATGTCATGCCTATGAACCTACTCATGAGATATGTCTAGAGAAGCTCATGGCTAAAACCCATGATCGTGAGTCTTGATGGTGAGCATGATGCCACCTCTTGTAGAAATGATCCTCTTAGGGCTATTTGGAGAAGCTCTCTTGCCTAAAAACATTCATTTAGTCTCTAAGAAAGAAAATTCAAGTCGTAAGTCATCTCAAAAAGTGTTTAGCATAATTTTGATGGAGAAGGACTTTATAAATAGAAAAATTTAAGGATCAAGACTAGGAATTCAAATCAACCATCATTGAGGAATTAAGGAGAAAGATTAATTCATATTTTCTTTTCCCTTCTCCTTATTTATTGTTTTTATGAATCATATAATGCTTAACAACTAAACTTTTCATGGATGAAGTACTCTTTTTGTTCTTAATTTAACTATTGATCTTTCGATTTGATGTTAGAATTGTTTGTGGATTTTAATGATATTATTTATTAAATATTATATAAATGTAACATCAACTTCAATGCTTTAATTTGTGTATGATTGATTGGGAGATATAGGTTTACCTAAGATATCTAGTTTAGGTTTAAGCTTAGTCGAAAAAATAAGTTCTATAGAGTGAAGTAATGCTTTAAATTAAAAGGTTGCGATAGAGATAACTTTCGCCTAATTTATTAAATTAAATAGGATTGCATAACTTATGATGGAGAGTGATTTACCTTAAGGAATCTATGATCTAATGAATTTAGGAAATAAGTTAAATTAGGACAAACAATAAATACGAACAGATCCTATAATGATTATTTACCTGAATCTCAGCTTCATCATTGAGAGTTATCTTATATGAGTTTGTTTAAGCAACTTACTTTTAATTATTCATCAATTTTCATTTTTAACCTAATCAATCGGTTTTAAATTTATTAAACTAAATAATTTAGATAGGCATTCACTAGTAATAGTACTTCCTATGGATTCGACCATAGATTCATCTTAGCTATATTACAATTGATAGGTACCTTTACTTAGTTGTGTGTTGTATAGTGTTTCGTAGATAATATTAATTAAAACTTTGGCACATTCAGCACTTATTAATTTGTTGAACGCTTCCATGAACTTTCCCTCTTGATTTTTCTTCCTGTCTTGCCTTACTTCCTATGCATTCATCTCCTTTCACTCTCTTAGATTCTTCTTCTTTATTTTCCTTCTTCCCTTAAAGTTGCTGGATTTGTCTAGTAACTTTCACCGCTTGAGCCTTCTCTAAAGTTTTTGAATGCCATTTCCTTACTTTTCACCTCTATCATCTTTCATCTCCTTTATGTTCATAGATCTATCCATTATGCTTACTTGGTTGAATTCCTCTTTGAATAATCTTTTAAATTTTGGTTGCACCTGCCTTTTCTTCCCTTTTTTGGAAATTTTTCTAGCTTTTTCTGCTAATTCATAACCTTCCCCTAGCTTATGCCTATGAATTTGACCACTCCTAATCCTTCCTAAACCCTCTTCTAGCTAGGAATGGAAACCTTTCAGCTACTAGTATCATGATAAGGAAGACTTAGGGCAAAGTGGTTGGATATATAACTGGGACAACTCCAACCGTAGGTATATTCCTCTAAGCAACATTAATTTCACTCAATGTGTGATGCCTTATGTCTAGGTGTTGAAGGATGGTGTAAGATATTGGAATTCAATCCAAATAGGATTCTTCTATGATAAAATAATAGCCTTCCTATCTATAAAAGCTTAGGCAATGGAGAATTGGAAGAAAGGGTGACTTACAAAGGTTATATTTAATGATCAACACTTCTTTTTATTCAAATTCTCATTTAAGCATAATATAAAGAAAGTGGTTGAAACCAGACCTTGGCATGCCTATGAGAGACCTCTCTTGCTTCTCTAATGAAAGCTAGGTTTGAAAATTATTGAATTGATGTATAAACATGTTCCTATTTAGTTGTGCATTATGAAAATTATTGAATTGAGGTATAAACATGTTCCTATTTAGTTGCGCAGTCATAATGTACCTTTTGAATACTGTACAAAAATTGTACTTAGTCACTTAGTAACGTCATTGGTACACTTTTGTTTATGGATAAGTACATAGCCAACCTCCATAGGCTTTAATTTGCTAGAATTTGTGTGGAGATCTCATATGATAAAGTGATTCCTGATTGCATTCCAATCATGAGACTTAAGGAGGGTGAGGAGTTAGTACATGACACTTTACAGGTACGTTATCCATGAAAGCCTCAATTCAAACAATAGAAAATTTAGAGATCAATTGGAAGGGTACTCTAAAAGGGTGATTATGAGCAGCTTAAGTACTAAACACTAACCTTAATAATGAAAAATACAGTTCTAAAAAGGAAGTTGTCTGAATAGAGGTGAAGGAGACAAACATTCCATAACTTAGTAAATCTGAACCTAAGGTTACTCCAGAGGGTAAGATAAGGAGTGAACCTGCTCTAGCTAATGATATTAAGGATGTCGGTAGTGAAAAAGTTAGTACTAATGAAATCAGGTGTAGAGGAGTCTAATTTTTCTAAAAACTAAAGTATTCATAAGAATACTCCTATGTAGTCTACTAAAGAGAAGGATACTACATTTATTAAAGTTCCTAGGAGGAGATCGACTAGAAAGTCAAGACAAAATCTTCTTATTCTAGCAATTAATTATGTTTGTCATTGTATGTAATTTTAAGGACATTAATAGCATCAATAAATGGTAAGTAGTGTCTCATTATTTTTGTGAAACCAAACCATGGCTAGATGGTCTTTTGGAAACCAAGTTAAAAGCTTCAAAATTTAAAACTCCTTATTTTATTGATAAAATTTGGAGCACTTTAACTATCCATCATCATCATTACAATGGTAGGATCATTATGGAATTTGGTTTTGTGTTTTACTCGTTAAAGGATAGTAATATGATTGAGAAAATTATTCATTTGAGGATGGTTTTTAATACAAGTTGATAGGAGCTTTACATTTCAATTATATATGCTTCTAACTCAGTTTTCCAAACAAATACTCTTTGTAAGTAGTTGCATACTCTTGGAAGAAGTATAAGGGTGCCTTGGTTATTCATAGGTGACTTTAATTGTACTTTGAAATTGGATGAATCAAAGGTTGTAGTCAATAGACTTAGAGCTTGTAATATTTTTAGGAGTTACAGTTGTTGGATTTATTTGACCAATGTCAAATATAAAGGCAGCTTCTACACTCGGTATAATAAGCAAAGTGGTTCACATATACTTAGAAAGAAGCTTGATAAGGCATTGCAAAATTATCTTTAGATGGATCAATTTCAACTAAACAAAGCCATCTCTACTCAGCGACTCACTTATGACTATAGTCCAATTGAAGTTATAATCTCTTCGTTGTATCTTTTAGAGATGGCCTAATCAGGTCCTTCAATCATTTAACTAAATTTGGATAATTTAATGGAATCATTGAGTGATGTACAAATGAGTTAGTTCAGATATTTAAGGAATATAAACTAACTAGGAAGCTTTCAAAATTCAAACTAAAGTTAAAGGTACTCACTAAAAGGAATCAATTTAATAATAAAAAACTTGTCTAATAGGCTAGAGAGGAGTTTAATCAATGCCAAGCCTTGTTAAAATCTTAACCCTTTAGATGCTAACTTGAAGTTAAAGGAGAAAAAAATTATTGCGAAAGCTAGAGCATTATGGTTAAAGGGTGGGGATTACAACACAACTTACTTTTACAAGCCTATACTTGGAAGAAGGAATAGAAACAAGATACTAACTCCAATGGAGAGGTATTAAGAGCTCAAGATTACATCAAGAAGGAGGAATATGACTACTTTCAAAGTATAATTGAGGCAACATATGAGTCATGATCATAAGTTTCCTTTAATGATATTCATCTCTGGCAACTTTCTAGTGCTAACTTGCCTTCACTCATTAGGGAGATGAGTTATAAAGTAATTAAGTAGGTTGTAAAGAATTTGAATCATAACAAAGGCCCATAACCTAACAAATCCAATGCCTTCTTCTTTCAATCCTCATGGAACTTGCTAAGGGAGAAAATTATCAAGGTTGTCCAAGAGTTCTTCTAAACTGATAAATTATTGAAAGAGAATAACAAGAAATTTATTTTCCTTGTTACTTAGTGTCTTAACCCCTAATAGCTTAAGACTATAGGCCAATATCATGTTTCAATACCATTTACAAGATTATTTCTAAAATTCTTGCAAATAAGCTAAACGTTGTGCTAGATCAACTCGTCAACCCATCCCAGACAACTTTCATTTAAGAAAGGAATATAGGTGATAATATTCTCTTCGCATAAGGGCTTTTTAGGTAGTATCGAAAGAGGATGGTATTAAGAATTAGGCACTCAAATTTGATTTTCAAAAGGTTTATGGCAGTTGGTTGGTTTGTCTTTTCTTTAGTAGATACTCATTGCCTTTGGATTTCTAACTAGGTTTGTTAATTTGTTGATGTAATGCCTTATCACTACTTCCTATGTTGTATTAGTCAATGGAGAGCTTTCTTTATGCTTTCAAGGGTAAAGGGGGTAAAGGGGTTTAAAGCAAGGGGAACCCTTAGCACCTTATTTATTTACCCTTTTCATTGATACGTTGACTAGCCTGATTAACGTGAGATTAAAAATAGGGGCATATTCAATTATAAAAGCAAAGTTAAAAAAATTCAACCCATTCAAGCTTGATTTTGCAAATAATTTAATTATAATTTTTAGAGATAATGAAGAATTAATTAAGCCATTAATAGAGTCTCTAAATACATTTACAAGCCTCTCAAGTTTAGCCATTAATTTAGTTAAGTTTAGCCATTAATTTAGTCAAGTGCTAGTTAATCATCTCCTATTCAACTAGTGAAGTCTCAGATGGGTTGATGAATAGCACAAGTTTTATAATCTATTCTCTTCCTATCAGGTACCTTAGTTTGCTTATTATTTTCTACACACATTCATACAAAGATTGTGAGATGATTTTAGAAAGAATTTTGGCAAGGATGGGTAGTTAGTGTAATAAAAATATGTCTTTCACTAGAAGAATTCAACTACTTATCTCTATTCTATATAGCATGCATATTTATTGGAATTCTCACCTTATTCTTCCCATATAGCTTATTAAAGCCATCAACAAAACTTTAAGGAACTATCTCTATAGTGCAGATGCTTCCAAACATGCCAGTAACAAAGTTAAATGGTTAGAAGTTTGTTTACCTAAATTGTAAAGAGGCTCAAGATTCCTATTCATTAACCTTGCTACCAAGGTGAGTTTAGCTAAATGGATATAGAGATTGCATAAGGATAAAGAGTCACTATGAGTGAAATAGAGTCATGTTTATTTAATCAACGACCTAAATATGTGGGAGATCAATCTCAATAGCTTTAATTCAAGGAGTACAAAGTAAATATTAAGGGTAAAAGATAAGCTCAAAGTTTCCATCCTTCACAAGGTTGGCAATGGAAAGAGCACTTCCTTTTAGTTTGATAACTAGACCAATTCAAGCATCATATCCTTAATTCCTAAGCTAAGATCCTTTTATTGGGATCATTCCTATCAATTCTAAGGTTTTTAAGGTCATTAAGGGGTCATATTAGATTTTAAACTTGGAAATCATGGAAAATATGTAGCTTTTGCTCCCTAACTACAACTCAAATCCTTCTATAGAGGATATGGTGCAATAAAAGATGAATTCTTCTAGATTTTTTTTGTGAGAACTCATAAAAGACATTATAGGGTAGGGGAGATAAGGTGGGATGGTATAAACTAGTTTGTATCAAATATAGAGTCCCCAAGGTAGCCTGCAAATTTTGGTTAGCTACAAGATAAAGCTTAAGATTATTTAGTAGATATAAAGGGAGCACTAACTTGGATCCTTCCTTCATGTAAACTTTGTTCTCTTCACTTAGAGACCTTTGACCACCTCTTCTTTTAATGTCATTTTAATAGGCTTGGTCTCAATTACTTGGCTGTTCATGAACACTTTGTAGACTTGTTCACTAGCTTTACGTTATATTGCAAGTATACGAATTATACAGTTGTACTATGATGGATATCTTCCTAAAAGGATTGAATTTAGACACCTAATAATTTGAATAAACTTTGTTTAAGGATAAGTTTTAAGTGAAAAAACTAAAAAAATAAATAAATAAAAAAAATATTAATGAAATAATAGCAAAACAATAAGTTAGAATATGGGAAATCAAGATTAAAGACTAGAAATTAGTTGTATCCCTAATTATCTCCCTCTTGGTTGATTGATTCAATTTATATTTGGCACAAGATTTGCTGTTATTTTAGTAACCCTTTCTCAAAGTGTAACTAAGTTTCCTTATTTCAATAACTCAGTATTATTCGTGCAATCTCTCAATTTACAGAGTCATTCCTAAATATCAAACTAGTTATGAAACAATATATTAATCAATTGAGACCTCCCTATAATCAATTAATAAAATTGGTATCTATATGTCTATTAAATTCCAACTCTAGTTATACACTCAATAAAGATTACCAAGCTCACTCTCTTAATCTATGGCAAGGTATAAGTATGATAGATAACACAAACATTCATTTCATTGAATAAACAAACAAGAGTCCACAAATAGTTTACAGAGTAAATCCTACAATATGTTCAGCCACTCATAATGCAAATAAGTCCAATAATAACTATATTTTCCATACAATATAACATTACGAGAACAATACAAAGAAAAATAAGTGAATTGCTATCTTCGTTTAACTTTCTATGCTAGAAAATCTGGAAAACAAGAGAACTCGTAAAGATTGAGATGATTGATCTTGGTTTCTTCCTCTTTAAGCTTTGAAAACCTCTTTCTTAGCTTATATTGTAAGTTCCAAAATGATGCTTGGCAGATCCTAGGGTTATGTGCCCTTAAATATGTCTAAGGAGTATAAAAAACACCATCTATCTTGCATCCATATGAGCTACAATTATGGATTTGGTCTATGATCATGGTAGGTTTAAGGTTGGAAATGAGGGCTACAATCATGGCCTGGGTGGGGCCTTAAAAATTTTATCTCCTTTTCATAGCTTAAACAAACATAAAACACATTAAACACATGCATCTATAAGATAAAACTTATACCAAAAATTTACAATTAAAACTCAAAACATAAAACACAAATAATTATACCAAAAGAACAAAAATGAAAGCCTAATTGCATTAAAAACAAGCAACTCACATGCTAAATGCTTTGAAAAATAAAGCCTAAAACACCACTATTAGTTGCCACTTGGATAGACATTGTCTATTAGGCTAGTTCCATTTGAAAGTTGTCTAAGTAGGTTTTAGCCTTGTTATTTACTCAATTTGGAATCATAGGAACTCTAAACTTCATAATAAAGGACCTAAACAAGCCAGAACCTTCATTTTGAAAACATTTAACTGGATTAAAGAATGGTTGAGCGTGGAAAGAACTAAATTAGAGGAACTCTAAACTTCATAACAAAGGACCTAGACAAGCTAGAACCTTCATTTTGAAAACATTTAATTAGATTAGAGAATGGTTGAGTATGGAAAGAAATAACTTAGATTATTCTTATATGGTGCCTAGTAGTTGGATTTTAGTGTAGGCTTCTAACTTTTGATGTTTATGTTCTTTATAAATTCTCCTTATATCTTTTGCTACATTTTTCTCTATTAATTTAATTCTTTTATATTTCAAAAAAAAAATCCATAGGATTACCTCCTATAAGAGGTATTAAATATAAAATAGATTTTTTAGGAGCATCAATACCAAACCGACCAGTTTATAAGATGAATCCTAAAGAGACCAAGTGGATAAAACAAAACTTTATGAGTTATGTTTTTGTTAGGGGTTAAATTTATAGTATTTTTGGATGTTATTTTATGTTAATTTAACCTTATTTTAGTGTTTAAATATTCCATTTATGTGTTATTATGTTTACTTTGTAAGAAGGGTCAACCATCAATGGCACCCTGCCAAGGTCATGTTAATGGATGAATAGGGTGCCGTTAATGGATCAACAAGGTATCATTAATGGATGGTAGGGTGCTATTAATTAATATACAATAGTCATTTTTGACCAAAATCTTTAACATTTGTGGCTTGTCTTCCTCCTCCACTTGCAGTTGCTCAATCCCTATATAAAGGGACCTCTCCTACACATTTTAGGCATCAATTTTAGGATCAAAACTCCTTAATTTTCAAATCAAAGTAGTCTCAGGTTGTTTTTTCATTTGTTTCTTTTGAAATTTGAGATTTTCAGGTTATTTAGAGTTCCAACAGCTATAATCACGTAGTTTTGAGTTAGAATACTATCTAGAGATATGATTTGGTTCATTCTAAACTCTTAATTTCATGTATTATTGTGTGTTGCTTTGAATTAATCAAAGTATTGTTACTCAAGTTATATTTATCATATTCTTTGATTAATTGTTGTGCTTAATGTTTAATTTCAGTTAAGTTATCATGCTAAATTTGTTTATAGATGGTTAATTATGTAATTTATTATTAATTCATGATTAGTGAATTAATATTTGTTTATTGAATGCTTAATCCTTGTCCTAAATTGGTCACTTAGGATATTGCCTTCAGATAATTTAGGATCCGACAGTCTCTACCTAAGTTATTAGAAAATTCAATAAACAACGTGGTTTAAATCAGTGAAATAACCAAAGACTCAGCTAACTATAAGGGTACTAGTCTTAGATTAAGATAATTTAGGCCTAGACTTCTTAAGCTTTAAGCCTATTACCTAAGTCTGAGGCATAAAGAAACCCCATGATAGGA
>JAOXYD010082944.1:0-12267 GCA_028565735.1 Pinacopodium congolense
CCCTCTCATAGTGTCATTAATGGACAAAACAAGAGGTGTTATTTGATGTTTTTGATCCAATCTGCATCCTTTAGCTCCATTCTGTAAATCAAACATTATAAGATATCAATTAAACAATTAATCACTTAATTAGGGGTCATAATTCAACAAATTAACCATGAAAATCATATCAATTTGACCCATATCAGTAAGATATCTAGTTTATATTTTCATTATGATAGAATAAGTCCTTTAGATGATCAAGAAACTTTAAGCCTAAGAAAACATTTAAGGGTGTTGAGATATTTGATAGGAGACCAAGCTTCCAAATACTATTTAAGAGTGATGAGATCTGAGTCATCATTAATAGTGATGACAACATCATCCACATAAATAAGAATGACAATAGAGGAATTCTCATTGTAACATAAGAATATGGAACTATTAACTTTAGATTAGTGAAACGAAATGAAGCATGGCGGCATAAAAATTTAACAAACCATTGCCTTAAGGCTTACTTCAAACCATATAATGAATTATGAAGAAAACATACACGATCATCACCATTAGAAAAACTAGGTAGAGGCTTCACGTACAGTTCATCATATAGGTCATTGTAAAAGAATGCATTATGAACACTAAATTGGTGAAGAGTTCAATGCCTAATGGTAGCTCTGCTAAAAGAGTGAAAACAATAGTGAGTTTAGCAACAGGTGCAAAAATTTCAATGTAATTGAGGCCTTCCACTTATATGTACTCCTTAACCATAAAGAATGTCTTATACCATTTAATTGTACCATCTAAATTGTATTTGATTTTTTATATTTATTTACATTTATCAATTTTCTTTCATAGAGGCAGTTCCTCAAGTATTCAAATTTTATTTTCTCAAGTTCTTAAAATTCAATGTGCATGTATTTTTGCCATTAAATATCTTTAATGGCCTCTGAATAAGATTTTAGGCTCATCATTTTGAGTGCTGGCATACGATAATAATTATGGGAATAAAATTTAGAAAAGATAGTGAGATAAGGGATAAGGATTACCTGATGAACCTAAATTGGAATAAGTGTGGGATGAATTTTATTACTGCTAGGCAAATCGTTGTACAAACTTTTTAGATGAGTTGATAGTTTCCAATCTCAAGTAAGACGAGTAGAAATAAGAATCATGGGTGCTTAATCAATAAGGGATTCAATTATCATTGTATTGTTTGTTTGATGGGAATCGTTGGTTTTAAAAGTAATAGAATTATAGTCAATAAAATTGAGAGTTTGAGTGGGATGGTGTATATCTTGCATGTTAACTTCCATGTTAGATAAAAAAATTAGGTTTTAGAATAGATGATTTGTTAATAGTTGTTGTTGGATATGGTTTAATATAAAATGTGAAGGTGTCTTTAGAAAACATAACATCTTAAGAAATAAAAGTTATTGTGAGTTTTTAAATAATAAAATTTATATTTCTTTTAACCATAAGGATAGCTATCAAAGATGTAAGATATGACAAGCTCACTAAATTTATCTTTTGATCTTGTAATAATAAAGGCATATCAAAGACAACCAAATAGTTGAAAATAAAAATAACTAGGTTTATGAGAAAACCAAACTCCATAAAAGCTCCTTTCAAATAAAAGGTTTATAGGATTCAAGTTAATAAAAAATGTAGTAGTTAAAAAATACATGGGATTCAAGTTAACAAAATATGTAGTGGTTAAAATACACTAACTCCAAAATTTAATAGGTAATCCTACTTAAAATCTTAAGACCCTTACAAATATAAGAAGGTGGTTATTTTATAACCCATTTTGTTAAGGAGTGGAAACATAAGAGAATGGAATAAGGATTCTATTTTTTTAGCTAAAAAATTAGAATTTATAAGTAGTGAACTTAGCCCCATTATCACTTTGAATTTCTTTGACATATCAATTAAATTGTTTATATACCATGGAATAAAAGATGCTAACAAATAATAAATCTCAATCTTACTCTTATTAAATAAACCTATGTAGTTTTGTTAAAATTATTAAAAATAACGAAGAAATAATAAACACTAGATAAGATAAGTATGGTGTTTAATAAGGGTCCCAAACATTATAATGGATTAATTTAAAAGTATTTTGATTTTTAATAGAGTTAGTAGGAAAAGGGTAGCGAAATTGCTTAACTTTATGACAAGTATTACAACACTTAGGAAAATTATTCACATTATAGACATTCAAGCTATCAATTAAAGACATTCTTTCTAAGAGATAATTGAACAAGTTATTTATGCCATTACATAAAGTTAGTGTCATAGGAAATAACTCATGCAAATAATGATTGCTCGAAAGTAATAAAGATCATTCCTAAGTTCACCCATTCCAGTAAACTTCCTTATGGCTAGGTTCTATAAAGCACAAAATGAAGGAAAAAATTAGTGGCACAACTTAAAAGTTTGGTTAACTTTATTATATAGATGAGATTACAAGAAAAAGAAGGTATATAAGGAACATGTTACAACGTGGTTTTTGACTGGATGGTTGTGCTCCCATATGACTTGACTAAATCAAAGGAACAGTTAAAATTTTAATTAGAGAATTAAGGGAATTATTTATTTCATAATGCAAGAGACTCATCTAACAAGTTATATGGTTGGTAGCACATGAATAAAAAATTCATTCAATTGCATCATTAGATAGAGAAATTTCATTTCCAAAAAAGTTAGCAGTTGGATTAGTATTGAGTGTCTTTTCAAAATTCAACAAAACTATAACTGTGTGTTCTATTCCTTGAAAAGGCCTGGATAATTTTTTTGTCCTTATGATCTATGCTTGATTTGTTTTCTTTCCTTATGTTGACTTTGATTTGTTCTTTTCCCACTAATTTGGATAACCATGTAACTCAAAGCACATGTCCTTTGTGTTTAGTTTTTTTGTAGTGATTGTAGTATAACCTTAAAGTATCATGATTTCCAGTCACTATAAAAGAACTAATTAGTTTTGAGGTACTTCGTGATGTAGCAAAGATAACAGTTGCGCCTCTTAATGTCACAGTTTGTTGCTTTCTTCTTTTGAAACAAGTGCATATTATTGTGCTAATGTAAGTTGAGGATTAATATTCAAAATTTAAGGGTGTACCAAATTGAACTTTTCATTAAATCCTATCAAAAAATTGAAAAACTTGTTTCTTTGATTTAATGTCACTATTTTAGCTCAAATAATTCAATAAATTCTCATGCAAATTTAATTCAAATTTAAATCAATCATAAGGCAGTGTACTAGTCGCAAGTAATAAAAAGGATCATATTTAAGACTTTGAAATGTCAAACCCAAAGAGAAAATGTGTGACTACTAGGGAAATTTGCTTAAAATTATCTAAGGAACCTTAAAGACTTTAAAACTAAAGGGGTTAGATGACTCAACAACTCTAAAAAATCCTAAAAACTTTCCAACTCTTCAATTGAATTCCAAGTTATCTAAAGATTACCAATTGATTAACTTCCTCAGGACTAGGCCTAATTGACTCAAGTGACTTATGAAATGAACTGGAACCTCTAATCTAGGGCAGTCACTAACTTAAAACAAAGCTATGGTTAAGTCTATTTCTTTTCTCTAACCATCTTAAATTAATCTTTGGTCATGCATCAATTAATATGCATTAGGCTTAAATTTCAAGAAGTTCTAATCCTAAATTCCATTTAAGATTAGTGCCCTCATGATAACCAAGGTAAATTTCTCATATCTAAGGATTAAACCATGTTGTTTACTGAATTTTATAATGATTTAGCTAGAGATTATTGAATCCTAAACCATCTTTAATCATATTCTAAGTGGCCAACTCAAAATAAGCATTAAGTTCTCATATAAAAAAAGATTATGATCCAATTATGTGTTAATCATGCACTCAAGACATTATAGAACCCATCCTAAGCTATAATTAAGCTTCAAACATCACACATATACAATAATTTTTCGATTAAAATCAAAACAGCCTATATCTTACATAAATAAGAACAAGGTGATTACAAAATAAGGGATTTGAGTTTAGGAAGCACTAAATGATGAAACCAATTAATAGACAACCTCCCAAAAGGTCTAGGAACACCCTTGAATATTCAAAACAACTGAAAATTACAATCTACAAAGTTGGAAAAAGAAAAAGAAATTGAAAACCTAAAAACTAGAGGAAGAAGAGAGAAAGGGAGGTTTTGATCTGAATTCCCCTCTCAAATCCATGTTATTTACTACAAAATTGGCTCCAAGCCTTGTCATATATGTTTAGGTTAAGTGGGCACAAGTTGGAGGCAAGTGGAGCAAGTTGGGAGCAAGTTGAAGCTCAAATATCTCAACTCCATACTAAAATGATACTTAACATAAAGTAAAACGACATCGTTTAACCCCCGCTATTCTGCTTTTGGATCATACTTAAACAGCAAGCTTGATAAGTAAAATGACGGGTTGATTGGTGTGTTGTTTTACTCCTGTAAAATGACTATTCAACTGATTTTTCTGCAATTTCTCTGCTAAATCTCGACTTTTAAGCTTTTAACTGCAATAAACAACATTTATAAACATAATTAAGAACTTTAACATTAATTTGGAAGCAACGTGCCTTAAAATTAAATCAAATTGAACTTAGAAAGCATAAAATTCAAGGCCTAACAATGAGCCTTTTTATTTTTCTTTCTCAAATGCAATCACCTTAGTTACTCCACATGTGCATGGTGGGATTTGGGAATAAGTGTTACATTCATCTCAAATTCCTTTCAGTTATATATAATATGCAACCACTGACATGTCCCTTTATTGTGTATTAATTATTTCTATTTTCAATTGATGTACACGCCATGCATTCCCTTATGAATGTCATTCTTCTTGATCAATCCACATCTCCCTTATAATATCAAAGCATGCGGCATTATCGTGCAGAGATGGATGAAAAAAATTGAATATCCATAAGAGAACCATGGAATTTCTCTTAATCTAGGCTACAACATCTAGTGAATTAGGATTAGTATAGGGTAGAGTTCCATCAACAAGTCTAACTTTATTTTCAGCCTAGTTATGGCTCTTTTCCATATTGAATAATTTTCTTCTTAAAAGACAAGAAACTAGAATGATTCCTGGGTTGTCAAATGGATGTATATGTAAAATATAAATCATATGTACTTTGGATGGGGTATATATTGATTAATTAAGTAATTGTGATTATGAGGGATTGGAAAATTTCTTTAACTATGGTAGGGAAGAAGATCCCTTAGTTCATCTATTCTAATACCATTAAAAAATTTTATTATCGCATTTTATTAAATGGAAGGTTCAAATATATACAATATAAAGAGGTTAAAACAAAAAGTACGAAACCCTAATAATGGCTAGAAATTAGGTATCTAATCTATTACAAATAAGAATTGTAAAAATATATTACCATTTATAGTCTCAGCAATTATGGAGAGGATATCTTGAGAATCTTAGCAACTTTGAATTTGAAACCCCAATAATTTTCTTTCGAAAAAGAGTAAAACAAAACTTGATCAGAGAGTAAAGTGGAACTGTTTGACCGAATATTTTTTCAAGAGTAAAATGGAGCTTGTCCAAGGAGTAGAACGACACCGTTTAATGTTAGGCCTAGATTTCAATGCATTTTCATATCCATTTCAAGCCAATTTAATGTACATTTGTTTTTAATTGATCCTAAAGTGTTTAAATATCATTTATATTCATGTACAATGCAGATGAGAGCTAAAAAGTGGAGAAACTCTCAAATTTATAGTTTAAAAATCAGATTTCAGGAGTTAAACGGTGACCCCATTTCACCCACCGTTGTGCTTCGTAGCTCGTCGTTTTACTCTCAAAGACAGGGACTTAAACAACGCTTTCATAACTCATCATTTTACTCCTTTAAAGTGCTATTTTAGTGTCTGTCGAGCAACTTGTAGCTGAATATCTCTCCCTATTGGTTGTAACTTGTGTAAGTTGCTTCCCATTTATAGCAAACATATATATTAAGAGTTAGAAGCTAGAAACAACAAAATAGATAGAAAGAAACACATTTTTCAGATCAAACTTCATATTCTCTCAAATTTGAGGGCTCATTTCAAGTTTTCTTCATCTTTTCTAATTTTCTTTGCAGATTTAACTTGTTTTTTAAGGTTGTAAAAGCTCAATCACCTGTCTTAGGCCTGAAGGCATGTTTGTAGCTCTAATTGGTGCATTCTAAAGCTATATTTTGTATTGAAATCCACTTTTGAGCTTATGTATTCAAGAACATGAGTTATATGCATGATATCTTTTCTTTCTTGATCTAAATGAGTGATTGAACATGTTTGTGGTTGAGGAATGGCCATTTGATGATCTGAATAGATGCCTAGACGTGATTAAGGGCTTTCTTTTACTTATTTGAATGCTTAAAGCTTGTTTTAAATGGATTGTTTAAGATGAAGATGATAAATGGTGAAAGAAGAGGACCAATCTCTTAATCCATTGAAAAATCAATAAGTAACTTGATTTCAATCAATTCAGGACCAATTATTGGTTAATCTTGGGGGTATTAATATGAAGATCTAAATTTTTATGTTAAGCTTCTTGCACTTTAAGTCTTCTTTTGGTTGACTTACGAGCGGATCAAAGCTTAAACTTCAAAAGTAGGTGAAAAAGCATTGCTTTGATCATAACCTTGTCTTGAATTGGTGAAGTTGCCCTAGGATAAGTCCCTTGATCTTTAATTAATCCATCTAGATCATTGAAAAAAAATTTCTTGACCATTTAATCAATTAAGCAACCTTAAAATTCAAGTTTAGTCTTCTTTGAAAAATTGGAAGCCCTTTAGTTTAGTTTGGTAAATTTAGGTAATTTAATCACTCAATTTGGTGACTTTAGATAATTGTAAGCCAATTTCCTTACTCTTGATTAATAGTGATCTTCGTGAAATGATAATTCGAGTTTAAAATACTCATTTTACTACTTGTAATCGATATACTTTTCGGTTAGTTAGTTTTAACTTTGTTTTAAGAAAAAAGAGCTTCAATTGTTAAATTTGATACTTAATTTAGTTAATTTGATCTTAATAGAAACCAATGCAACAAGTTTTTAGTGCCGTTGTTGGGGATTGAACCTAGGTGACCTTCGTGATAGGTGGGAATACTCACCACTATACTATAACGATATAATTTGATTGTTAGGAAATTTTGGTGTCAATTACTCTAAAGTTGTTTATATTGTTTATATTGCTTGTTTGTTTTTCTTTTTCAGCGTGCTTTGTTTTTAATTATGTGTTTTCTTTTATTTAATAATTTTTTACTTTATTTACTTTTAATCTTATATGCAAACTCGAGGTCATAAGTCTGAGAAGCTTGAATTTGGTCCTTTTCCTAATATGAAAATGATAGTTTGTATGAAGCTTGAGAAAGATATAAGAAAATGATTGCAAAGTGTCCAAATCATGGGTTTAGTACTTGTGATCAAGTTGATAATTTTTATACTGGACTCATTCTCTCTACTAAGCGTATGATTGATGCAACAGTAAGAGGCATCCAATGACAAAAACTCCAGATGAAGCTTTTATATTAATTGAAGAAATGACGACTAATAGCTTACAATATAATTTTAAGCGTAATCCGAAAAAGCCATTAGGAGTTCATGCTATAAATGACATAACTGCATTAAGAACTCAATTGACAATTCTAAGTAAGTAAATGGATAATTTAAAGAAGAAAGTTGATAGTAGCTCTTTTGGAAATTCTGGAGCCTATGAAAATTATGGTAATTTATCCCATACATCTATGGATTGTCAAGATGGAAATTCCTTTACTAAGACCTTGAACAAGCTCAATATGTATAATTAATTAGGCAAATATGAGATCCATTCTCCAAGACTTACAATCTTGGATAGATAAGTCATCCTAATTTCTCATGGCATGACAATGTAAACTATCAAAATCCTTCAATCAATTTTTGAAGGAACCCTCCTCTTCATTTTAGATAAAATTAACTTGTGCAAGAGAAGTCTAATGTGTATGAGACTCTGTTTAGATATATTCAAGAATCTAGACAAGAAATGCAAGGACAAATAAGAGGTTTAACAATTAAATGAGTCAGTTAGCTAGTATTATGTGAGAGCGTACCCCAGGTCAATTGCCTAGGAATATTGAACCAAATCTAAGAGAATATGCAAAGGCTATTACCCTTAGAAGTGAAAATGAATGAAGTAAGGATAGTAAAAAAGAAAAGATGGAGGTAGAAAATAAAATGAAAAAGAAAAAGGTAATTAAGTAGTAAATAAGGAAAAAGAGCAACTTCATAAACTTTTCACAGATCCAATTGTATAACCATAAAAGCTTACAACTCCTTACCCTCAAAGGCTAAAGAATGCTAACCTTGATAAGCAATTTAGGAAATATTTGGATATGTTCAAGAAATTACACATAAATATCAGTTTTGTAGAAGCTATCTCCTAAATGCCAAATTATGCAAAGTTTCTTAAGGAAATTTTATCAAAGAAGAGAAAATTTTAGATTATGAGACTGTAAAGTTAAATGAAGAACATTCTACAATCCTACTAAGGAAGCTGCCCTTAAGCTTAAGGATCCTGATAGCTTTACCATTCTTTGTATGAGTGATTTGCAAATAAATAGGGTAGTGATGGACTTAAAAACAAGTATAAATCTAATGCCCTTATCTATCTTTAAGAAGTTGAGGTTGGAATAGCTAAAACATTCAATAGTCTCATTACAATTGGAAGATAGATCTATCACATGTCCACGAGGAATTATTGAAGATGTATTGGTTAAGGTGGATAAGTTCATATATCCTATGGATTTTCTGGTGATAGATATGGAAGAAGATTGTAAGGTGTCTATAATTCTTGGACAATCATTTATGGTTACAACTAGGGCACTTATTGATGTATATGGTGGTAAGTTCCTTCTAAGACTGCAGGATGAAGAGATAGAATTTAATGTGATTCAAGCAATGCAGCACCCAGCAGATCATGAATGCTGAATTTTATAAAAATCAAGCATTTTGAGAGTGACCCTTCCATTGAATTATATGATGATCATTTACAAAAAATGTTAACTCATTTGCAATCTTTAAATTTAGATGAAGAAGAGGTAAGAGAATCTTTGAGTGCATTAGATGCAAGAAAGGTGTCTTCTAGTTGGCATCCTTTTAAGAAGTTTGAATTATTAGAAGAACCAATTAATTCTTTACCAAAGTAATATATATAAGAGCAACTTGAAGTAAAACTTAACTCTTCCTATGCATTTGAAGTATGTATTTCTCAGCCCTCCATCTAGTTTACTAGTCATAATTTCCTCATCTTTATATGATAAGATGGAAAACAAGTTGATAGCAGTGTTGCAAGATCATATAAGAGCAATAAATTGGACAATTGTGGATCTTAAAGGATTAAGTCATTCTGTTTGTACACATAAGATCTTTATAGAAGAAGGAAGTAATCCAAAAGTTCAACCACAAAGAAGGTTAAACCCAAACATGAAAGAAGTAGTAAAGAATGAAGTGGTCAAGCTGTTAGATGCTGGTATTATATATCCTATTTCTGATTCACCTTCGGTTAGCCCAGTGCAAGTGGTACCTAAAAAAGGTGGTATCACTATGGTTTGAAATGAGAATAATGAACAAATAACCATAAGAAAGGTAAATGGCTGAAGCATGTGCATAGATTATAGAAAACTTAATGGTGCCATTAAAAATGATCATTTTCCTTTACCTTTTATTGATCAAGTGATTGAAAGGTTAGCTTGGCACAATTTTCATTATTCATTAGACAGGTATAGTAGGTATTTGTAAATTCTAGTTGCTCATGCGGACCATTAGAAAACAACTTTCACCTATCCTTATGGAATATTTGCTTATAGGCACATGCCTTTTGGGCTGTATAATGCCCTGGCAACTTTCTAGCGGTGTATGATGGCTATATTTTTTGATATGATAGAATCTTACATTAAGGTGTTTATAGATAATATTTTTGTGTTTGGCACATCATTTGAATCATGTTTGCAAAATCTAGATAAAGTGCTTAAAAGATGCAAAAAGATAAATTTGGTGTTAAGCTGGGAAAAGTGTCATTTTATAGTCTAAGAGTTTTAAATAGTATTAGGCCATAAGATATCAAGTCAATGCATAGAGGTAGACCTAGCAAAATTAGATGTGATTGCTCAACTTCCACCTCCCAATTCAGTGAGAGTAGTCAGAGGTTTCTTAGGTCATGATGGCTTCTATCGAAGATTCATTGAAGACTTCTTAAAAAGTAACTAAGCCCCTTACTGATCTTCTGACCAAGGATGCAGTGTTTGATGATAAGTGTTTGCATGTTTTTGAACTATTGAAGGCTAAACTAACTAGTGCACCCATCTTAGTTTCACTAGATTGGTCGTCACTATTTGAATTGATGTGCGATACAAGTGATTTTGATATTGGTGCAGTATTAAGGCAAAGGAAGAACAAAAGTTTTCATCCAATCTATTATATGAGTATATCTCTCAATGAAACCCAGAAGAATTATATGAAAACTGAAAAAGAGATGTTAGCTATCGTCTTTTCCTTTAACAAATTCCGATCTTACCTAGTTCTTTCAAAGGTGATAGTATACACTAATCATACGGCATTGAAACCTCTGATGAATAAACCTAATGCCAAATTGAGATTGATCATATGGGTCCTATTATTGGAAGAGTTTGATATAGAGAAAAAGGATAAGAGGGGTGCTGAGAACTTTATTATAGATCATCTTTCAAGATTGGATAAGGAAGTAATGGAAAAAGGTGAAAATCATAAGATTCAAGAAATGTTTCTAGAGGAACATTTCTTAGCAGTGAAGGATAATGAGCCATGGTATGCTAATTTTGTTAATTATTTGGCTGGTAAGGTTATTCCTTATCATTTATCGTTTTAACATGTTAGAAGATTTTTATAGTATAACACATTTCTATACAAGATTTATGGAGAAGGATTGATCAGAAAATGTGTTCCTTATTTAGAAGTGTCTTCTAATTTAAAGCAACTTGTTAAAGGTCTTCCAATTATGAAATACGAGAAAGATAAAGTATGCGGAGCATGCCAAATGGGAAAGCAAGTAAGAATCTCTTTTCAAAGAAAAAAAAATCAGTAATGTATTTTAGACCACTTGAATTACTTTATATAGATCTTTTTGGCCCTACTACAGTAGCTAGCTTAGGAGGAAAATCATATACTTCTGTTATTGTTAATGACTTTAGTCGTTTTACTTGAGTTTTGTTTTTTAGTACAAAAGATGAGTGCTTTACATCCTTTGTTAGTTTCGCAAAGAAAATTCAAAATGAAAAATCATTGTCTATTACATCTATCAGAAGTGATCATGGTAGAGAATTAGATAATGACATGTTTGAATATTGTTGAATCAAAGGAAGTTTCAATCTTAGTTTTGATGATAACAGAACATCATTATTACTAATAACTTGAGTTTGCATACTGAAATTCAAAGATAAGTTATTCAAGATGATTCCATATGTAAAGTTTGAAGTTTGAAGAGCTAAGATGAAGCTAAAGGAAGAAGAAAACATATGGAAATAATAAGACCTTATTTAAGGTTTCTTGCATTCAATTGTAAGTTTTACTTCTTGTACAATTGATTTAGGGGATCAAGTTTGATCATGCATTGCATATAGTTTTTTAAAAGTGACATAAAGTTTCATAACATAGTTGTTGAATCATTTTTATTATTCATATGGTCTAAAATTATTTTTTAAATCTTGTTTGAAGTTTTATTCAATGTTTGGATAGTTCAAAATTTCTTTAGCCATTCATTTGGTTTAACCTCTTTTGTTAACATGCCTCAAATCTGTCAACGTTTGAATTATCATAATTCAATTTGATTTTTTAGTACCCAAATCATTTTTTATTGCTTCAAAATTATCATACACATTTTTCCTAGGGTTTTAAGAGTGTACTAGAATGCTATTTCATTTTTAAGCACTTAAAACATTAATTAAGCTTTAAAAAGATAGATTACTTAAAGTTGTCTCCAAAGGCTCTTTCTTTCCTTATTTAGAATTAATTCAAATGTAACCCTAATTCGTTTAAGAAAAAATATGTGCAACCATAGAACACAACCTAGTAGCTTTCTAGACCTCTCAATACTCTCAAATCTCGTTTTCTTGCTCTAAAAAACAAAATTGATAAATCAACTTTTCCAATCTCTCTAAGCTATCTCTCTCTGCACTGTTTCAATTTTCCCTTATCCCTGTCTTATTAAATTTATTTGATAAATTGAGAAATTTGTATTTTATGTTAGATTAAGTGTTTATGAT
>JAOXYD010082964.1:0-12267 GCA_028565735.1 Pinacopodium congolense
CAAATGGATTAAAACTTAAGAACATGCATAGAAATTAAATACTAAACATAGGTGAACCAAATACTCAAAGGGTAATTAAAACTATATGGAATAAAACTTTAAACAACTTAATATTTGATCAAGATAAATATGAAATTTTCATTAACATTTTAAAGGCAAACAATGTTCAAAGATTGAATAATAGAGTAATAAAAAGATTAAACCAGACAAGATAATTGGCCTAGGTAAGACAAGGATTCGGCAAGGCAAAACAATTCAGATGAACTTTGATATGGATGGCACAATACACGGCATTAACAATTGACATTAAGAGGAAATAAAAATCAAAAGCACAACAAGAATAATTGTAATAAACTCGAAGCTGCAGTCGAAATACACCATCTGCAGAAAAGCTTCATTGTCAAGTGGAGAATAAGTCGAAAACCGCCCACCATATGTGACTTTCCTGCATTTTTGTCTTCTTCTCTCCTTGTGTAGCTGTTCAAACTCACCAAATAAACAAAGCTTCAAGGTGACTTAGGAGAGTAGCCGTCCACACTCACTAAACGGGGAATACGATACAAAAAATGCATACCTTAGTGACTTTCTTGGTTTTGTCTTCTTCTCTCCTAGTGCAACCATCCAACTCTCCTTGTGCAGCTGTCGAACTCTCCAAGATAACTAAAGCTTCAAGGTGACTTAGAGAACAACCGTTAGACACCACTAACAACCTTCCTCCCTTGTCTTTTGTTCTCTAGGTCTTTTGTTCATTAAAGCCCATACATGTTCCCATCAAATGGTGATGTTTTGTGCCACACTTAACAAACACGTCCAGCCCTCCTTTTACTTACTAGTTGCCGTATTCTTCTTAAGTCCTATCTCGTTTTGGGGAGTTATCAATACAAGACCAACTTTTTCTCTTAATTAATTTGCGAGACTCCTCTTCAATGCTTCCAATCACTTCTAATCTTATTCTTTTCAATATAAATTTGAGTCTAATAATTAATTCTACATTAAAACATAATATAACACAAAATAAGCATTTAAGAAATGAAATAGAGTTGAATTCATATTGAAATGCATATAAAAATATCGTATAATTCAACTCTATCATGTAGGATCCAATACCTTTAGGCTACATCTTTCGAGCTTATGAGTAGATGGCCTAAGTTAGCCATTTCTTAGCACCTAATGCATCTTCGCCATTGAACTTAGAGAGTTTATTCTAGGTTATAGTGGAGATATGGACATTTCTAGAGCTTGTTAGTTTTGCCTGGTTGAGAGGAATTGAGGGTTTAATACCATGACTAAAGTACCTCTGATTTTGATTGAAAGATCAATGATCATCTCAAAATCCTGAAGACATCTCCAACACATTTCTTTGCTATTGTTATTAACCTTTTCTAGATTTCCCTTGTGTTTATCTTTCTGTTTACGTTAATTATATCTTAACTTATTTCGCTTTCATCACTTCAGGGTGTTTTCGTTTCTTCTTCTTACTACATTGGAAATAGCATTTAAATCTCATATCTTCGTGGTTTGACCCTAGTTCACCATTTACTGCATAGTTTGGAAGTTAGGAATTTATTATTTGGTAGTTGGCAATGGGCTATCAGTATCGTATATGGGTTTTAAATATTTTCAAATGGAAGGTTATTTTTTAAAAAATCTTTGTTGAAAAATCACCATATTTGGAATTCATCATGCCTAACCATGTTTATAAGCTCTTAAAATCCTTATATGATTTGAAAAACCTCTTAAAAATTGGTATGAAATTTTAAGTGTGTCGCTTTTACAAATGGTTTTAGAAAAGACAACGTTAACGCAACTCTTTTCATTGAAAAGCATGAACATGACATCATAACTATTCAAATTTTTAATGCAACTAATAAAATCTTGTTCAAGGAATTTTCTAAATGTTTGAGTATAGAATTTGAAGTAAAGGAGAGCTCAAATTTCTTTCTTAGAATTTAAGTAAAATAAATGAAGGAGGGAATCTTCATCAATCAACCTAAATATAACAAAGCACTACTCAAATAGCTTGAAATGGATCAAGCCAAGCCATTAGGGACATCTATAAGTATTACATTAAACTAATCAATGGAAAACTTTATTGAGGTATAATCGGTAGCTCACTTTATTATGTTTAGTTTATGTGTGCTAGATTTTAATAAAGTTTTGGGCAGTCTTACTTTTTAATTGTTAAGCACATACTTAGATATGTGTGTCGTACCATTTTATTAGGATTTTGGTTTCCTAAGCATACACTCTTAGATTCAATTGGCTATTCTAATATAGATTATTTCCATAATCTTTTGGATAGAAAGATCAAATTCAACACAAATCAAACATAAGAAATGCTTTAGTTTCATGGTTTATTTAAAAAATGGGTTGCCTTATCACCGTGTAAACTGAATATATAGTGATTTGTATTTATTGTATATAAATTCTTTAGTTAGAAAAAAATTAGGAATTATGGTATGGAATTTAAAATACATTCACAAGTGTAATAATACTAGTGCAATTTTCCTTAGAATCCCATTCAAAACTTTAAAATAAACTACATAGAAATAAAAAATATCACTTAATGAGAGATATCAGACAAAATGGTGATATTGAGTTAGATTTTATTGATACATCATGTCAATTTTGTTGATATATTAAAAAAAACAATGATTGAAAATAGATTATGTATGATTAGGAGAGAATTGAGCACGATTGATGGAAATTCAGTTTGATCTAGGGTATATCTAGCTATTAAATTGAAAATCTCTTATATAATTATACGTTTTATTATTTTCTTTTATCTTAGAAATTGTTTTAGATTGAAGTTTATGAATTTAAGCCCCAATGATTAACTTGTGTAAATCTGTGATCAACCAATGTAATTAGAAGTCACTATATCAAGAGCTTGTCAATATCCTGGTTGATGTATTGGTGTAGTAAACTTTCATCAACCAATGTACGCAGTAGTTGACTAATATCATCAATTTTAAAAAATTTTTATTTACCTCTCCTTTAATTATTTCACTAAAACACTAGCCTTTTCTCTCTCTAAAATGCCATCTCTGATGCCTTCCTCTCTAAAAACCATCTCCCTTTTATATTAACTTTTCATTTCATTTTACCCCCTCACATTTCATGGAATTCCATAAGATTTTTGAAATTTTCATCTTAAATCACATTCCTTCCCAGTTAATTTAACTCATTTAGAAATCTCACCTATAATCGCATTATTTCCTCCATATAAGTGACACCTTCTTATACTTTTAACAAGGATGAGAAAATTAGTGATATTACATGGTTATAAATTAGGGAGTGGTAGAAATTTTTTTATAAAGGGATTGGATATTATTTGTTACTTTATGATGTTGTTTGCATATGTTGCTTAAATTTTTTATTTATTAATGTTCCAACTATATTAGATGATGATTTATCCTTATCAATTTTCCAAATATATTAGAAAATGAAATATCTTTATAGGAGATGTTATATATTTTTTATTGAATTTGTTCATTGTTGTGATTTCATATTGCAAATGGATATATTAAATGTGATTATATAGCTTAATATTTACTCACATCTTGATTAATTACTTTAAAAAGTGACTGGTTTAATTTTTTAAGGCCTATAATGATTTATAGATAAAGGAGTAGTCAATCTCTCATATTTCCTTGATATTAAGGAAAACATGTGTAATCAATTTTATTTTTTTCTAATATCATTTGTTTTATCATCATAAAAAATGGGTAGTTTATTAAACTAAAGGAGGTTTCAATCCATATTTTGATGATAACAAGTCATAATTTTACTAATGATCCATTTGTTTTGATGCCTTAAAAGATAAAAATATGAAAGTATTTTAAAGTCATACATTGTTGGAGTAAAGAGACTCCTCATGAAGACCATAGATGAAATTGAAGATTATATTTTCAAATTCACTTAAAAGAAGGATAAAATTAAAAAAATGGAAGTTTAAGATTTAATATGTTCACAAATATAGTATTTACTATACATTTTACTTGTTCATTCTAATGTCTTAGGGGCTCATTATGTATATGTATTTTGTCATTCTAATATCTTCTGGGCTCATCATGTATATGTATTTCATCCTTTTAAACTAATGAATAAATATTTTTAAGTAACAAAGAGGAACTAAACTTGTGACTTCAAGGAAAATTTTCTCAAAATTTTTAAAAAGTTTTGGAATATTTTTTAGACATTTTTAAAAAAATTAATTTCAAAAGAATGGTTTTGAAATTTTGAAAAACTTAGAAAAGTCTGGAAAAAATAAAGAGTTTGTATTATCAAATTTGGTCAAAACATTAGTTGACTAATGCAGCATATTGGTCAACCAATATGTATAAATAGTCAACCAATATGGCTTAAAACATAGTATTTTCTATGCAGTGACTTTATATTTTGACTTTGGTCAATAAATTTATTGATCAATGTGCTACATTTACCTAGTAAGCCTTTAGAATGGTAGACCAATGCTAGTATAACTAGTCTTTTTAAAGCTTTGTTTTTATTCCTAATGACTAGCTTTTATTTCTAACACAGTTAGTTTTTTATTTCTATGGACTAGTTCTCATTTTTTTAAGAGCATTTTGAAACTACTATGAGTACACATACATAGGTTTTAGGTTTTTACAAGTATGAATAACTATTGAGAGTTACAATAGCACACTTAAAAGAGTTTAAGGAATTTTTAGGCTTTCATCTAGTGATATTGAGTGATTTGTACCCTAAAGAATTGATTTGAGCAAGCAATATCATTTTTTTATAAAAAAAATTCACTTAGGGATTGTTTTTCCACTATTTGATTAATTGAAGAAGGCTAGTGGTTACTCTTTATCATCAAGAAACATTTTATAATGGTTGAAATTTTATTTTTACAAAGAGCTATCATAATTGTCTAAGGTTTAAATTTTATGAATACATATTTGTTAACATATTAGACGCTATCCAATTTTAATAAATTTTTTCAAGCATTTATTTTACTTGCTTTATTGAATTTTTAAAGTCTATCTATTGTTGATCTTTTATTTTCATCTATGTACTTTACTTGCTTTGTTGACATGCAAGAGCCTATTTATTGTATACATTTTAATATTCCTACTTCATTAACCCAATGGAAACTATCTATTTTATATCATTAACTGCTCTTTTTTCCCATTTATTAACAATTTCCTAATAATAACACTTCTTATGTCTTATGAAGCTGCTAGCCAATTCCTAGTGTCGATCATTTTTATATCTTGTTTTATATACATTTAATTATCATACTTTTTCTTTACCTTTAAATCATAGGTTTTAACCCCTTGCTTTTACTTTGAAATCCTTGATAAACATCCAAATTTTAGGCTTTCCCCCTTGTCTTGACTTTTAATCCTTAGATAAAATTGTAAACTCTTTCAATTTCATCCTTGTCTTTACATTTAAGCATAGATTAAACTACAAACTCCTAGGTTACAGACAGTGAGCTTTAGGATAGTTGAAGATCTTCTAGTCTACTAAAGAGTATTTCTCTTGTCCAGTCTAAATTTTTATAGTAAAAACTATTTCAATGCTATACTTTTTAAAAATTAAATTATTATCTTTCCTCTAAACTACATAAATTCAGCACTTAAATATTATTTTGAAGGCTACATAATATATTTTGGCAACTTTTGAGGGTGAGTAGCCCAGGTTATAATGTTATTCCATCCTTAAACTTGTGTAAAATTTTTAAACCAATTCAATATCTTGTTGTAAAGATAATATTAGACGTTACATTTAAAGAAAAGGTTGTCAATACTTTAATACTTATTTTTTCACAACTTACAATAATTATTAATAGGAGTTCCTCCTTTGATTATATCCAAAGTATCTAGCCTATTTTTGCTACAGGCCACATAATAAAAGATACTTTAAGGTTGTGATTCAACCAAACCAACGTATATTAGGGTACTTTAGGATCTTGTTCTATAAAAATTATTTTGCATGATTTGCCTGAGAACTTTACTGATGAGTGCCTAGAAAATATTACTTTTTCTTCCTTTTTTAGATTAAGAAAGTAGTCAAGATGGATAGTCCTGATCAAGTTAAAGCCTCTTATATTAAAACACCATTTGTTCCCCATTATTAGCTTATTAACTTCGGCTTTTGGATGAAGCAAGTGCCCAAATTTGTAAGCCTCTAGTATGATGTTTAAAGATCCTAATTTTTTCCATTTGTGATGCCTTATTTAAGTTTTTTTCCCATTCCTTATCATATGAGTTAATCATGTGCAGAATGTCTACCTCAACCTTAATATTTCTTCTTATGTCCATAATTATTCCAAAAAATTGCAAATTTGTATATAATTGAAGTGAATCCACTTCATCCACAGTGCTTCTCTATTGTTTAGGATCCGCTAAATTTTCCTTTTAGGATTACTTAGATAAATGTGGAAATATAATTGATACCTAGCTCCATTTAGGAATTTGGGAAAACAAGTTCCTATCATTTCATTTTGGCTATACCTCTCTTATTTACATCAACACTTCAAAGTAAAATTTTCATGATCCTCTTTATATTTTTCACTAGCTTCCTAAGAAGAATTAGGTGGGAAGTTTAAAAATTGTGTGAATTATTAATGATTGAGGTTATAAGTTGTTTCCTACCTATAAAAAATAACGAATTATTTCACTAACTCCTTATTCTCTTATAGATTGGTCCAAAAACATATTACAATCCTTTTAAGAATAATTTTTGGAGATAATCAGGAGTACAAGATTCTTGATAGGAATCATCTTAATTTGTAAATTTGAGACTCTTTCTAATTTATCCAATTGTGTGCCTATTATCGTTGAGAATGAAATGTGACTTTTCCCTTATTGACCATTAGTCTTCATAGTTGACTCAAAGATTGAATGACATCGATTAGGGTCACAATATATTGCTAATTTACTTTGAATGGAGAATTACATCATTAGAAAGTGTAAAAATTATAAATCTTTAACATTCTTCATTTACTATGATAAAATATTTTGGGGTTGAACTAGATTCTATAACTAATCAATTTAGTAAGAACTTCTGTATGTAGTGTGAAAAATATAGGGAGAGAATGGTTTTACTTACCTCAAACCTTTTTTTCATTTAAAATTTGGTGGGCTCTCCATTGACAATAATGCTAAAAGAGTTTAATGTGATGCATTGCATGATCTAATTTACAAATTTAGATTAGAAGCTAAAGAACTCTAAGTTATTCGTAATAAATTTCCAATTTATAGAATTGAAAATTTTGTGTAATGATCTTTGAAAACAATTCTAGGAAGAATTCTTCTTTTGATAAGATTTAAAAATCTTCCTAGCAATTAGCATATTATCTCCTATATTTCTTCCCTTGATAAAAGTTGTTTGGGTGGAACTTATCAAGGGAACCGGAACCCTACTAAATATAGAGACTAGAATTTCTAAGATTATTTTGCAATTGTGTTGTAATAAGAATTTGGGCTATTGAATTCTAAAAGATTTAGAATTTCAATGACGAAGAAAATAAAAATTTTTTTCTTTTATCTCTTTCAGTAGTTTTCTTGAGCTGAGGAATTCTAAGACTACTTGCATAACATGATTCCTTATCGATGTCTGAGTTTACTAGGAGAAGTAATAATCCATCCAAGACCTATTCCTTATCAAGATTTAGAGATTTCCAATCGCTCTCAATTTCATCTACTTCAATAGGTTTAATAAGGAAAAAATGTTTTCCACTGTTATTTTTTTCTATGATAATAGAATTAAGTAAAATAGCTTAAACAAACTAGTATCCTCAAAACTAACTAGTTTCTTGCAATATTAGAAGATGAATTGTTTAATTTCTTGTTCATTTCAATGTCCTCCCTCCTTATCCAATAAGTTAAGTAATTTTATTAATGTTACTCCTTATTACAATGGAATTTTGGAAAAAAAAAAGAGGAGTTACTATCTCCTTGCTTAAGCTATAGAGTCTTTGATTTCTACCTAATCATATAATGATGGAATTATAGAGTCGATAAGTAATTGGTGAGCTTTACACACTCTTGAGCTTACTTTGAAAGTTTAAAGGATATTTATATAAATCTAGTTAAAAAAAATTTCTAATTTCTTCCTAGATTTTTCAATCCCATTCTTATTGATATGAGGAAAATCTAATGTATTAAGAACATTAAGTTCATATATTTCTTTGGATAGTGCACTGATTGAAGTATATTATTCATAGCCAATAACAAATGATGTCATTCTCTTAGAGATACCTTGGTTAAAACCTTAAAGTTTAGTCAAGTGACTGAAAAATCTGAATTGATTGCAGTCAGATTATCTCTTAAACAAGTTATGAATTTCAATTGAGCTATGATTTGATTTGAGGACTTAAGAAAAAACTGCTTTACTCCCTTAGAATTTATCCATCCATTAAGTGTTATCCAATGCTCTATCCAGTCTCCCTCTTAAATCCCTAATGCCTTTTAGTTTGTTTCATAATATATAGTAATTTCCCTCATACCTTAAATTAGTCAAGCATAAGATAGAAATACACATCCTAAATTATTTAAAAAAGGTACATCCTATCTACATTATCATTATTTGTTGAACTAAAAGAGTACTATTGCAATATCCTATAGTTGTTTGGGGCAGTCAATCATCTTTCCTAGTTCTTTGAACTTATGCAAAATGATTATCCTTTGAAAGGAAAAATTAATCGCATATACCATATAGATATTGATCATAATATTCTTTTTTTTGAATATCAATTCCATACGAATCACTTGATCTGTTTAAGTAACACTGAGGATGTTGAAAATCTTTTAATCATAAGCCACTATTATCCTTCCAATTTAGAAAATATGGTTGGAAAATAACTTCCAACTAACTTTCAAAAACTAAAGCTACTTGCATAATAATGTTTTTAGCTTAGCTTCCAATAATCCAATTAAACAAGGCATTATTTCACCAATATAAACTTGTAAAATGTTCTATTTTTTAAATTTATTTAAACTCCTAAGATTCCAAACTAAAATAGATTAAGAGGTGGCATTTTAGCTGAACTTAGCTTTGGTCTTTCTGTTAGATTTCCTCCTAGGTAAAGAATTTAGTTCCACCTCTTCATTCTTATTATAAGTGCCTAGATCTTTCTTATTAAAGGATTCTTCTATTATCAGTCCTTACTTCTCAGGAGTCTTAGCCTCTTTAGGATTCATTAATTTTCTAGCCTTACAACATTCAGTGGAGCTTCCCTAAATTGTCTCTTTCCTGATAAATAGCTAATTAGCAATCTTGTTATCATTATCTCTTAGTTGGGGCTCCCCTCTCTTATGAGGAATTGTTTGCTAGCACCTCCTATTGAGGAGTAATATTGTCATTATTAAGAATATTAGATTTTAGGTTGTGTGCCTCCATATAGGGATCTACCTAGTCAACTCCTATTTAACCCGCATTATAATTTCCTCTTTTAAACATCATTCCTATCAGTCTACACTCTTTTTTTTATATTATTAAACTAATGGAGGTTCTAATCATGTGTTTTGATGATAAAAAACATTATTATTACTAATGTTTGAATTTTGATGCATTATAAAGATAGGATGATGTAAAAGTTTAAGAACATGTCTTGAGCCAAGTAGAATAGCCTTCGTTAAGGAAATGAAGGTCAAGTAAGAATTGATGAGAGGATAAGGAATGGAAGATCAACAGATGAAGATCAAGTTTGGATAGATTTAAGAAAGTGTCTTTAATTGTAAGTATACTTGATCTTAATCAATGCTTAAAAGGGTTCTCACATTTGCATGACATGTTTGCATGAATATTTACATATAGGTTTTAAATATGTTTGTGAGAATTTTGATTTATAAATGATTTATGAAAGTTATTGAATTTTAAAATCAATGGATTAATAACTTATGTTGAAAAAGTTCCAAAGGATAGGTCATATTTTGTATTTGTGATTTTTAATTTAATATGGTGATTATAATAGACTCAAAAATGTGTTTTGTGACTTGTTTGTATTGGTTTTCGAGCAAAAGAAACAAGGATAGTTGTTTATGTTTTTTTTTTGTTTTAAACCTTCTTAGTTTAATTTGTTATAAACAAAGGCACTTTGTGTTTTTGATCTTGTTTTATATGTCTTGGCATCTTATTCTAGTCATAAAATGATTTTGAACTTTTTAAATTGAATTGGAATTGAAAGAACTTGATTTTAATTTGATTTATCTCGGTGGTCTGTCATTTAAAAAACGTGGAGTTGCCTTCTACAAAAAGATCGATGATTGAACCTTAAAGACTAGTCGACTGACCATCGCTCAACTAACCCACACAAATTGACTCCAATGGTTAGTTTCTATTTTATTTTTAAAGAGTTTTTATTAACTAAACAACTAGTTTTTGCCACCAATGTCTCCGATCTCTTCTCATATCTATATATAAGTTTCTTAAACCTTTTTCAAAATTCCTAATGTTATTTGGACATAATCACAATCCTTGAAATCCATCTTACTCTAAAAGCCTTGAGTTTTTAAGTTCTTCACTATTCATCTTGATTCTTCTTGAATCCATTTCATTTAATTTCATTTTTAGAATTGAAATCTTATGGTTTATAGCTTTTTTAGATATTTAAGAGTTTGATTGATCATTTTTTTCACATTTTCACAAACCCACTTGTTCATATACATCAAAACTGTCTGGTTTCGAATGTTCCATCATTCATTCTCCTATTTAAGTCTCTAAATTGATTTTTAGTGCCAATAATTTCTACATTTTGTTTTCTTGAGGTTCCAAGAGTGCAATAGATTTTTTTTTCAATTTATAAGCTTTTATATTATTGAGCTAAGCTTTTTTTTTTTTTTCAAGTTGCTCCAAAGCTATCTAAGTCTGCATGTTCTTGGCTTGCTTTTATTTTAGTTCATCCACTAAACACTATAATTACGTTTTTATTATTGTGATTTGTTTTTAATTGATAAATCAATGTTCCAATAATATTTTTTAATGAGTTTACGTTTTTTTAGTGGATTAAAAACATTGTTTTAGTGAGTTGGTACCTAGGTGCTGCATATTTTGACAACTTATGTTCATATTGTTTCAATCTGAATATCAGAAGCCTTATTTTCATTTTTTTCATAAATTTAATTATGTATGATCTATGGAGGTGTTAGAATGATTGACATATTGTTTCATTATTTCTAGAAATTTAAAATTTGATTTTATTGCATGAGCTTCATTAAAACACGATTAAAGGTCTACTTTTGGCTACTAAATTTTGGGATTTGATTTTATTGTTTGATAATTGTTATTAGGGCTGCCTTTGGCCTATGTTTAATAATATTTGAGTTGCATTGATTATTGAATGTGAATTAGAATGATTTATCCATGTATAAGTATTAGGGAATGCATAATGCATATAAATTGCATTAGTTGCATTTTATCCCTTTTGAGTATTGATTTTAATCAGGTTTTTACGGAGCTATATAAGCTTAATTTGAGGATTTGGTAGCCTGTATTTGGGGTTGGTTTTGTGAAAAAAAATTATATATTTAGGTTGAGATTGAATGGTTACTCTTCACCCACAAAAGGAAGGTTGTATTAGGTTCCTATTAACCCTTATAATTCAAGATTAATATTTGGGTTCCTCTTAACCCTTACAGTTCAAGATTGTAGTGTGGGTTACTCTTGACACTTGTGAACAAGATTATTGAGTTACCATTCACCCTTAAAGTAAGATTATAAAGAGTTACTCTTCACCCTCTTTGTGAAAAGTAAGATTGTAAGGATTACTCCTCACCATTTAAAGTAAGATTAGTTTTTAATGGAATTTCCAATAAGTAGTGGGAGAAAGGACATAGTCTATCTTTAGGGTAGGTAAACCTTTATAAATGTGAGTGTTCAATCAATTCCATAATGGCACTAGGTTGTTTAATTTGTTTAATTTCGTGAGAAATTTTAAAACATCCAATTCACCCGCCCTTTAGAGTCATAGGGCTTATAATTGATATCAGAGGCTAAGTGCCCTATTTCCATAATTTCTAACAAAATAAATGAATAAAGATTTGAAATGGCATTTTTTCATGATTCATATAATCAAAAGGGGTTACATGTCCATAAAGCACCCTTCTTTATTGAAAATTATTTTCTTAAATGGAAGATTAGAATGAAATTTTGTCTTATGGGCCATGATTTTATTTGTGGGAATTTTTTCCAAATGGCCCTTATGGATTTTAAAATGATGATGAAGTTGTTTCTTTAAATGAAAGAGCCATGCATATCCTAAATGATGCATTAGATAGGAGCATATTTGATAAT
>JAOXYD010082983.1:0-12266 GCA_028565735.1 Pinacopodium congolense
TCTTGAAAGAACTTTGTACTCATAAAAGGAGACTGAGGGGTGATGAGAAAGTAATGATGGGTGAGAATGTGTCTGCTGTATTTAGAAAGAAGATTCCTCCAAAATGCCGGGATCCAGGTATGTTTACCATTCCTTGCAAAATTGGAAATACTGTGATTAATAGAGCTATGTTGGATTTGGGTGCTTCGATTAATGTGATGCCTCGTTCGATTTATGCTTCTTTGAATTTGGGTCCTTTGAAAGAAACGAGTGTGATAATCCAATTGGCTGACCGCACTAATGCTTATCCTGATGGTGTGGTTGAGGATGTTTTGGTGCAGGTGAATAATTTAGTGTTTCCTGCAGATTTTTATGTTGTGGATATGAATGATGACACTTCATGTAATCCAATACCTATCTTGTTGGGGAGACCATTTCTTAATACAACTCAAACTAAGATAGATGTTCATGAGGGCACTCTCACGATGGAATTTGATGGGGAAGTAATTCATTTCAATATCTTTGATGCTATGAATATCCTCTTGATGATCATTGTACACGACGTGTTTAAATTAAATTGCAAGGATCAATTGGAAACTGTTTTGACTGAGAAATTGGAAGTAGAAGCCAACAATGATGTTGAATTGGGAGAAGAGCTAATGGAAATGACAACTGCTTTGGAATCATTAGAGACCTCCCCTACAATGTATGATTTGGCTTTTATAAAACTGTCTGATTCTCACCAGAAGTTGTTACCTTCTGATGTGCAGGCATCAGAACTAGATCTGAAGCCACTTCTGGTACATCTCAAGTACTCTTAAGTGGCTAACTTAAAACAAGCATTAAACTTTCAAATAAACAAAGATTATCATCCAACATGCATTAGGAACTCAATAAAATCATTTAGTAACCTGTATTTAGCTAAAAATCATATTAAATAACATATATAAATATAAATAAAAGAATAACAAATCTCAAAATTAACTAACATGTTCTTACATATATATATGTGAAGATTAAGAAATAAGTGTAAGAGTTTAATATGAACCAAATAAAGCTCTCAAGTGTAATATAGCTATAAATTACTTAATCAAATTTCTAAAATCCTTAAAAACAACCTAAAATATCAAAATACAAAGTTGGAAATGAAAATAGAAGAAAAAACCTAACCTATATAAAGAAGAATAAAATTGTAACTAGAGAAATAATTTTGGCGGCCTTAAACTAGTTCTTCATGCAAAGAAATAGTTTCAGATACTCCTTTTGTATTCCCTGGTTACTTTAAACTGCCATGTAAATATTGTTTTATGATATTTTTGCTATTTTTCTAAAATTTCCCCACTTATTAACTTCAATCTGTAAAATAAATTTTTTTAAACACCAATAAAACATTTTAGCATCAAATGTGCCTCAAATATTTTTGGAAACGCTATAACTTATACACCTAGCAACTTCACCACACTTAAGCATTTACTTGTCTTTAAGTAAACCAATCCATGATCAATCTAAAAACAACATACAATGTTAGAAGAAATGGTCAAATTTTCAAACACAATCATTGAAAATTTTTTTATCATTTAATTATAAAAAAAATTATCAAGATGTTAAAATGATTAATCAAGTATAGTAATAAGTAAAGAACCTAAAATGACTTCATAGTTCTCAAACTTAAACCTAAAATTATGCAAGTCATTTCCAAAAATAAAATGAATATAGACAAAGAAAAAATGAATAATCTTTTGAACAAATCAAATTATTTATTCCTTTTTAAAAAGACTTAAAAATAAATTAGGGTTTTTAAGGCTTGGTTAAGATGTCTCTCAATCCTTTCATGCGA
Organism: Pinacopodium congolense; assembly: GCA_028565735.1. Taxonomy (NCBI): domain Eukaryota; kingdom Viridiplantae; phylum Streptophyta; class Magnoliopsida; order Malpighiales; family Erythroxylaceae; genus Pinacopodium; species Pinacopodium congolense. The sequence continues at coordinate 1,817 of JAOXYD010082983.1, forward strand.
AGATAAATATTTTGTGCTGAACACCCTCGATTACTCAGTTAAGTCACCTTAGATAAACTGACTGCTAGCATCACTCTTTAATTTAGTCTAATTGGTTCGAAGCCAATGGAGTGAAGGAAAAGTTTCTTGCATTTTCATTTTTCATTTTTTTATCTTTTTTTTTTTAACTTAATCAATATGATGAAAATGTTTATAATAAGTCCTAAATCAGTTTGTAATATGCATTATATACCCAGAAAATCATGACTATCATTAGGTATTTGTTATCCAAAACATGAAGTTGTCAAAGTTCAATTCTTAATTAACATGATTAATGAATAGCATAACATTTAAATAATCAAAATATTCAATATCGAAAGTAAATATTTCAATGATATATATCAAAATGAAAAAATGAATTTTCCACAAAATATAGATTATCTTGAAAAAGATGATAAAATGATGACTTTATGGACAAACAAATATGAGTCTGATAACAAGGTATCCCTTCCCCATACTTTAATTGAACATTGTCCCTAAAGTTCATAAAATAACAGTAAAGAAGAAAAATAGGGGAAAAGGGAAAGGAATACACTTGGATAATAATAATACCGCATTGTGATCCCCTGAAGTATACATTAAATATGGATGAATCAATATTCAGAGCATCTTATTATACAAGTGTATCGGAGACTTAATGTAGCGCCTAAAAATCCATAAAAGAGTATCAAAGTACTAGAAATAAGAGAAAATAGCAATCATGTTCCATTAACGTAAATATGGTCAAAAAAGGGCAAGAAGCATAAAATTGAAACAAAAGAAAAGTAGACAAAACTAAATAAAAAATACCAAAGCATAATAAAATCTACTTTTACAATTAAGTTGCCTCCTAACAAGCACTTTTTTACAGTCTTTTAGCTAAATCTTAATGTTAGGGAATTTTAAGCATTTTCCTAAATAAATCATCTTACTCTTTTCGGGTACAACATCTAACTCTTTACCTTCATCATCATTGGAATTGTAGTAGGCCAACTTATTAAAAATTCCTAAAGAACATAGAACACTAGTCATGACTCTTATGTTAAAGTGTCTGGCCTATGGCCAAAACTTGAACACCAATAAAATCAATATCCTCAAACGCTTCCTTGGATTTTGATAATTTCATCCTTCTTGTCAACTTCATCATGATTTCCAAATTCAACAAACTTGATAGCTTGTTCCTTAACCTTAAGGTCATCCATAATATGGATGAAATCAATAACCTCATCCTCCTCCATTTGGTCATTAAGCATGAATTCAAAGATTTTGTCATCACTTTCTAAAACTCCATCAAACCTTCCAAGTTCTTCGAATCCATGAATGTGTTCAATCCCCTTACTTCCAACAAAGTCCATAATATATTTCTCATAATTAATTGGAAGCTTGTCCTGATCACTATCTATATCAAAAGATCTTTAACGTATTTTACTAAAAAACAACATTTTTATGTTATTCAATTGGATTGATTTTTTTCATTAACATCTCCTTGGAATTAGGATAGGAAGTTTCCTATGCTCATTTAACTGAGATATATTAGCAAATTAGACGAACAATTTCTAAAGTAACTATGAAGATATCCTAATGCTCTAATGCTCATACGTATGGAATCCTAAGTTTATAAGGTTGGATATTTGGATCTGAAAATATCCTAAGTAGTTCTTCATCACTCTAAACATCCTTATTTTTCTTACCTACTCTCCATCTCTTTCTCTTTGCTCTTTTCTATAATTACATCTTCCACTCCGTTACTACTTTATACAGAGATGGCTATAATATGTTCTCTAGGAGTTAGTTCAAGCATGGTAGGTAACGATATGGGTAACATATCCTATAATATCTATGAAATTATGCCTACATGAGTCCCTAAATTCTTAATAAAATTCTAATGATCTTGCATCCTAGACTAATTACTCTGAATGTATTTCATCATTGTATCTTCTAAACTTGACCTTTTTTGTTGGGATAGATCAATTGGTAGCCTTAATGACAGTCCAATGGAAATTTTGAATAGCTCTCTAAATAAGGATTATAAGAGTCAACTCTTTGCCAACTAAAGTGATAAGGATATTGAGTATGATCACGGGTATAAGAATTATTTACTTCACAATATAAGAAAAAATGAAAAAGTACTACCACAATGTTCACATGCTACTAGACCCTCGAATGAACAACTTTTGAGTTAGTAAGTTAGTTTAATCTAAATTTTCCAAATTAAATATTCAATTAATCAATTGAAACAAACTTTCTTTAAGAACTTTCTAAACTATCATGGCTAGTATACTAGCCAACAAGTAATAACGTGGATTATTTTTAAGACTCTTAAATGCCAAAGTTAGAGGTAGCTAATTTAAATACTAGGTCACTCCAGTTACAATTACTTAGGGAAACTTAAGATCGATAAATTAAAAGCATTAGAATTACAAAATTAGACCTAAAATGATTTCAAATAATGCAAAATATTCCGAATAAATTTGAAGGTTACTAAAATGATTAATTAGCTAAGCATTAGGCTTTAACTTATTTAATTGAATTATGAAATGGTTAAGGTATCTAATTTATGGTCTTCACTAAATCAAGGCAATGTTATGGTTAAGTCAATGCCTTGTCTCTAATTAACCTAAATTGATGTTTGGTCATTCATCATTAATAGGAATTAGTCTTAAAGTTTAAGCAGTTCTAATCCAAAATTTCACCATTTAAAATGACTAAACTTTAGATTAATCAAATTTTGAGCATTTATTGATTAAAATCATGTTATTTATTGATTTTTCAAATGAATAAAGTAGACAAAAATCCAATCCTTACTCATTTAACAAGTTTATTTTAAGTGGCCAACTCAAGATAAGCATTAAGAACTTAAAATAAACAAAGATTAACACCCCTCATATGTTAAGAACTCATTGAATCCATTTAATTAATTTTCCTTCATAAGAAATGAAATTGAAACATTATATTTAACATAGCACAATCAAGAATTAAGCTTAAGCATATGTTCTTGCAAAATGTGCAAAAAAAGAGAACGAAAAAAATTATTAAAGGGTTTAAATTGAACTAAATGATACTCCAAATTGTTATATAGCCTTAAATCATGTTTACAAAGTTTTAGAATCCTTACAAACAACCTCAAATAAAGAATACAAAGTTGGAAAACAAAAATAGAAAAGAAAAAACTGCACTTAAAAAAAGAAAAAGAGCTAGGCTATGCCTAATTTTCCTACCCTAAATTTGGTCTAAGTCATGTGAGATTAGGTTTTCATGCTTCATTTATATGTATTCTATAAGTTGGAACCAAGTGGAGCAAGTTGCAACCAATCTACAGGAAAATCCAATTGGAAATGACTTAACTCCTATTTTAATGGCACATGAAAAGGAACTAAATTGTGTTGTTTTACTACTACTGTTTAGGTCCTGTAATTAAGTTAAGCGCAAGGCTTGGAGACCTAAATATAGGATGAATTTATACCAATGTTTTACTACTCTTTTTACTTTAATCATCATACTTTCTTTCATTTTCACTTTAATTAAGCTTTAATCTATAAATAAAAATATCAAGAGGTTAATTAAACAATTTAACACCAAATTTTGGGTGAATGTGTATCAAATTACCGATGAAAACTTTATAAAGTATGAAACTAACGATTAGTACTAACTTTAGCTGCTAGACCTTCCAATTGATTACTAAGGAATATCATTTGAGCTATTAAAGCTATGGTATCATTAATTTTTTGAGCTCTAAATGACTTCTTATGGTGATGCTCAGAACTATACTGAATGCTATTGGGTGCCATATCCTCAATCAAACTATATGCTCAACTTGGGTTTTTTGCATCAGGGTACCTCCAACAGTAGTGTTTATGAGACTACGAGTGGAAGGTGTGAGTTTGAGGAAGAAGATGTGTACTTGATCACAAATAATAAAAACTTGCATAGGAAACTGATGAAGTATCGCTCTAAATCACTCCTAAGGTTCATAGAAATTCTCTGTCTCATGTTGTTGAAAGGAACAAATCATGTTCCTTAGTTTGACAGCCTTAATTGAGGGAAAGAATTTTGCAAAGAAACATTCGAACAGATCATCGTAAGTAGTGCTGGAAATAAGTGGGAAATCAACCATGAGCTCGATCTCTCAAAGAAAAATAGAAAAGTTTAGGCTTAAGTCCATAATCTAAAATCACAGGGTTTCTCAAAGAAATCAACAACAATTTTTAAATTTTGTAAATAGATAAATGGATTTATTATGGATGACCCATTAAACTGTGACGACCTAATTGATTGCGGTTGGCGACCTACAAAATAAGCTCAAATTAATCTATCTTTTAATGCACTATTTAACAATTAATTCAAGACAAACTTTTCGGCATGCATACCAACCAAATCAAGTCAATCGGATTACAATTATTTGATCTGATGAAGAAGTTTATATGATGTAAGTACTAAGTCAGTCAGATTACAATTATCTAGAGAATACAAAATTAATTGGTCAAAAAGAAGAAAAACACTAAACTATCCTATTATGCTTCAAACCTTGCAATTTTGAAATATAAAATAATTTATAAAATACTGTAAATTATCAAAATGAGGAATTTAGCTAAAGATTAGGTGATTAGTGAATTAATTAAGCTTTAAACAAATTTAAAGGTTAGATTAGAGTTCCTTCAAGAATTCAAGATAAAGTTATGGTTAAGACTTATGTTTTTTTTTATTAAACTTAGTTTAAAGTTGTGCTATGGTTTAAATCTACTCAATGTGGTTTAATTTGAAGAAGTTGACTTCTAGACTTTTAATCTTAGATCTCTAGTTCTCAAAAAAAAAAAAAAGAAATTCAGGTTTTGTGATGAAACGATTAATTCGTGCTGCTTATTGATTTTTATAACAATCGAGGTAGATTTCTCAGATCCTATATTGTCTTTCACTTCAATCTTAGGTGATCAGTCCAAAATCAGAACTTTTAGACCTTCAATAAACAAAATCAGACCTTATTACATGTCTTTGAGCTCTCTTAAAACATTAAAACACCAATCCTAAGCTAGAAAATGGATTTAGCCACACATGATCATCAAAGCATACAAATCACGCATCTTAAGGCATAAACTTTAATAGATCTAAAAATATAAGCTGAAATAATTAGTTTAGAAGTTACAAAATAGGTTTAGAAAGCTCTTAGACAAGTCTTGAACTCCTTAACATGATCTTGACATCAACACAACTTCAGATTCCATAAGATCTTGCAGAAAATCAAAGAACATTAAAAAATATGAGCATAAAAACATGAACTTTGATTGACAAAGAAAGATATATGTCTTAGCAACATTCTCCAACAAAAAACCACTCAAAACGCATAATATAACTTGAAATGTAAGTATTTGAAGTTAAGGAACTTTAAGAAAAACCAAGGCAAAACGAAAAGCAATTCTCTCTCTCCAAAATTCATATCTGAATTCTTATTATTGATTCTTGTTTTTGTTTTTACTCCAATCTCCATCTTTAAGCTCCATCATGAAAAATAAACATAATAACGCATAAATGGAACATTTAAGCACTAAAATAGGGTTAAATTAACATCAAATAATATCCAAAAATACTATCAATTTAACCCCTAACATCTCCCTCACACTTAAGTGTTTGTGTGTCCTCAAGCAAACCAATCATTCAAATTTCTCTAACTAGTATATAATTATAGGAAAATTAAATCAAGATTAACAACATAATTATTAAAAAAATTTATGAATCTTTCAAAAATATTGACTCATTGAAATGTTATACAATCAATTAATCATATCAATTTGTAAATACGGTTAAATCATTTCATTCTTTTTCAATCTTCAACCTAATTCATAAAATCAATTCCACATGTAAAAGAAAAATATAATGAGTTTAATGCGTCAAATTTTTAATCACTTTCACATTATTTATTGAATAATTTAGTTTCTTAACTAATCATTTAAATATGTGATTAACTTGGTTAAAAAGTAACTCAATCTTTTGATGCGAAGATTAACATTTTGTCTTGAATAACCATCGATTACTCAACTGAATTACATCGAATCAACTAGCAATTAGTACCACTCATAACTTTATCCTTATACACATACACACATATATATATTGTTTTTTTTCTTTTTTTCCTTTTATTTTATTTTTGCATACATATATGTATAAGATTAGAAATTAGCAGAGTGAATTATGTTAACTTATTTAATTAACTAAGTTATTTATTTATTTATTCTAATGGTAAAAGTGTTTTAAAAGAAGTCACAAAAATACTCATTAAGTTGCATTTTATATATGGAATATCATTCTATTCATCAAGTATTCGTTATCCAAATTATGAAATGACAGCCATCTAAAATTAAGGATAAAAGGTCAAAGCACTAGAAATAAAACAAAACATACATGAAACAAAAATAAACACACCAAAACACACTAAAAGAAAAAAACACCAAAATCATGAAAAAAGCATACTATTTTATTAAAAGCATATGAAATCCTACTTCTATGGTTGAGTTGCCTCCTAAAAAGTGCTTCTTTAAGGTCTTTTAGGTGGACTGTAGTGTTAGGGAACTTTCATCCTAAGCTTAGGTCCAACACCTAACTTATCATCCTTATCCTTTGAATAATGACAAACCAGTTTCAGAAAATTTCATATACCAATCAGAAGGGTCTTGAATTCATAAGTCATACCTTGAACAAAGCATCTTAGTAAAAATTCGAAGTATTCAACTTCTGCTTGCGAATCAAAAGCTGAAATACCTATGCAATTTATGCTCTTAAATGCTACCTTAGACTCTTCATTTATCTTATTTTCAACGACCCCAAAAATGATGCTCACAGTCGACAATGTCCAAAATTGGGTTACCTAAAGTTGATGCAGACTCACCACTCTCACTTGCTAGCTCAATTGAATCTACATGATGAATTTCCCTGATTGATTCTAAAATTTGCACCATGGTTCTTTGATCAATCTCAAGCTGAAAAGGATTTTCTCAATGTGAAATGAATGCAGCCTTATTAAGACAAGAATAATCAGGATGATTTATCCAACTAGAGGTATACTCGTCTATACACTCATGATACTATTAACTAGGAAAATGTGAAGGTTTCTCAAAATAAGAAAAATTAAGCCAAGAGTAATCAGGGTATTCTTCTATTCAGGGGTATAGGTTTCGAAATTGTAAAATTGATTTGTGCAATGATCGGGCCAATTAATTCTAACTTCAGGTTTATACCATTGGCTATCAAGCCAATGATAATTTTGCCTCCACATCTTCTTGAGCACCTAATTAACATAGCAAAGCCCTAACTCATAAACACAGATGATAAAAGAAAAAAAAAAGAAAGAAACTGAAAAACGAAACATAGAATAGGCACAAAACACAAAAAAGAAACAATGCAAACAGTAAAACAAACTCTAAAGTAATTGACACCAATATATCCTTAATATTACAATTCACTTCCCTGACAATGGTATCAAAAACTTTATTGTGGTTGGCCACATAAAAAATTAATTTAAATTAATCTATCTTTCAATTCACAATTTAACGATTAGTTCAAGACCAACTTTTCAGGAAGCGCACCAGTCGAATCAATTAATGAAGTGAAGTGTATTTAAGGTTTAGATTATCGATCCCATGAGGAAGTTTATATGATGTAAGTACTAGGTCAATTGAATTTCAATTATCTAGAGAATACCAAATTAATTGATTAAGAAGATGAAAAAAAACTAAACTATCTTATTTCGCTTTAAACCTCCCAATTTCGAATTATAAAATTAATTATAAATTACTGTAAATTATCAAAATGAGGAATTCATCTAAGGATTAGGTGATTAATGAATTAATTTAGCTTTATACAAATTTAAAAGTTAGATTAGAGTTCCTTCACGAATTCAAGACAAAGCTATGGTTAAGACTTATGTGTTTTCTCCATTTAACTTAGTTTGAAGATTGGTTATGCTTTGAATATAGTTAATGGGCTTTAATTCAAAGAAGTTGAGTTTTGGTATTTGAATCTCAGATCTCTAACTCTCATAAAAATTTCAAGTTTGGTTACATAAGGATTAATTTGTGCTGTTTATTGATTTTTCAACAACTTAGGTAGATTGTTTGAATCCTAGATTGTCTTTCACTCTAATCTTAGGTGATCAGTCTAAAATCAAAACTTTAAGACCTTCAATAAACAAATTCAGACCTTATTACATGTCTTTAAGCTCTCCTAAAACTTTAAAACGCAATCCTAAGCTGGAAAATTGATTTAGCCACACATGATCATCAAAGCATACAAAACATGCACCTTAAGACGCATACTTTAATATATTTGAAAATATAAGCTAAAATAATTAGCTCTTAGAGAAGTCTTGAACCCCTTAACAAGACATGGGCATTAACACAACTTCAGATTCTAAAAGAACTTGCTGAAAATCAAAGAACATTCAATAATATGAGCATAAAGACATAAAATTTATTTAAACTAAAAAACTAAGAAAATTCAACTTTAATCTGAGTTTAGAAACCCCCTATGATGGTTTAGAAACAAAGATATATGTCTTAGCAACATTCTTCAACAAACAGCAACTTAAAACCATAATATAACTCGAATTTCAAGTGTTTGAAAGTAAGGAACTCTAAGAAAAACTAAGAGAGAAGGAAGAGAAAATCTCTCTCTCTAAAATGTAGATCAGAATTCTTATTATTGATTCATGTTTTTAACTTTTTTTTCTATTTTTACAGCTTCTACAGCCACCTACTCGCATATGCAAACAAAAAGAGCACGTCTAAGTCACAATTTTGGAGATTTGAGGATGACATGTTTGACTAATCACATTTTGGATATTTTTCATTGTAGGATCAAGTTCATCCATCAACAACAACCTGGGAGGATGAACAGGGTACCACGGTACATTGACTTTTAGTTTGAATTTTGAAAATACTTCCATATTTTTATGCTAATCTCCATCATTAAGCTCGATCCTGTATAGTAAACAAAATAACACATAAATGGAACATTTGAGCACTAAAATAGGGTTACATTAAGATCAAATAACATCCAAACATACTACAAATTTAATCCCTAACACTAATCGTGGAAATGATCCCATTTGAAATTTCAAGGCGATCAGATTCTATCCTAGGTCAAATAATGCTAGACATAGATCCACTTGTATTTCATATAGTAAATTCCGTCATGGTTGCTTCCTTATATGCTTCATGAGATTGTATAATTGAGTGCTCATGATGTTTCATTTCTAAGTTCCACTAGATCGTCACTAAATACTTATGTAGGGTATGCATAAGCTATGGATCAAGCCCAAAGTAATAAAATGCAAATTAAATAAAACAAACTTGAAAGAAAATGTAAACAAAAAAATAAGCATTATTTATAAATTCTAGAGTAATTGACATAAATATATCCTTAATATCTGTATATATTTTCCCCAACAATGATATAAAAGTTTGTTGTTCGTCGATCTAAGTACTATTTAAGGTTAAATAATTCAATCCTTTAACATGATATGATAATTCAATTAAAACCTACTATTACTGTAAGTCTACTAATAAGCGACGATGATCCACACCAAAACTGCCTAAACTGTGCTCTGATACCAAAATTAGATATAATGCCCCAATACCCCCTGGGAGAAATACCGGGATGCTACTCTTACTACTAAACCCTCATATCTTACACTCACTCGGTCTTAACCAATTTTATTAATTATTGCGGAAGTGTATTTTACAAAGTTGCTTTAAACATGCAAACTGGTTTACAAGCATAAGCGTAACGGAAATTTAAATACATGCATAGCATAGAAAGCGGTAAGAACTTAAACTTTTATAGAATCGCCATGGCATTGAGCTTACAAAGCCATCGAATTAAAAATCCTAAAATAATACCAAAAGAATAGTTATCTAGCCTCAACTGCAGTCTACGGTCCCTGGGTTGTCGTCTCCATGCTCGGACCTACAAGGGGAACAGTACCGTGCTAAGTGTTTCGCTTAGTGGAGAATACATAATATATACAGTAATAATTGAAATTGCATAGACTGTGAAAACAGTCATGCTGCATTTAATATCACATGCATACAATGCTAAATCGGAACAAAGGTCGTAATTTAGACAAAACAGTAATTAAGCATTTAAGTATTTCAAACATATCTCATGCATATCACTTTCAGTCATGTCATGTAAACAGTATAGTAGGTTAGTCTGCTCGTTTGTGATAGTGATGGGAACGGGAATGAAAAAGGTCAACCATACACATCCGGACATAGTCAGACGCTTGTAGACACGTCATTGTCATCTAGCACGTAGTGCTGGTCACATCAGGCCTTGAGGCAAGTACAGATCAGGCCATAGGCCAAAATGAGCGTATAGCTCTACACATCCAGTCTAAGACTGTAACACATCCCATGTGAGTAGCTTTAAGCAGTCACATGGT
>JAOXYD010083003.1:0-12266 GCA_028565735.1 Pinacopodium congolense
GATGTAATCTTAATATCATTGAATTATAATACAATATAAGACATCTCATATAACAATTTAATAATGAAAATTGTATACATGAGTTTTTTATTTACATTTTAAAGTTATACAATATTTAATACACCTATAAGAATCCTAACCACAACAACTTCTCATGTATTGAATGAATAATAAAATAGGTACATTCACTCAAGGCTCTTCTAATGTGGCAAATCATCATTTAGATTCTAATGTTTCTAAACTAACAAATATATCTATAAGATTTGAAATTATTATCATTTGTTAGTCCTCCATTTTGTCTTACGTAGACTTACAAAAGTCCAATTTTACCTATGCACGTGACAGTTAAGGCCCATATAGTGTGTCTATATGACAAGCTACTAATTGTTTCTACATCTACAAATTGACTTCTTGTTGATTCTTACTAAAATGATATCCTTTTGATGGTTGTTAAAGTTGTTAACTACATTATTAAATGAAGTCATTTTATAAAGTGTAAAAATGACATTGTTTTGTCCAAAGGATAAGTTACCCCATCCATGCTTGATGTTGATATGCCTAGGTTCTTAATGCGTACTCTTTTTAAGGTTATGATTAATGAGCTTTAGGGCTTGTTTTGGGACATTGAAGAGGGTAGAGAGAAGATAAATATTGAAATTCAGGCACACTTATGTTATGAAAATGGTAGTTAAAAATATTTTAAATGACGAGAATGGTGATCAAGATATAAATGTAGCATGCCTATCAACATAGGCTTTATGAATGATGGGAACGATTTATTTGGTGAAATTAATGGTAATATGATGCATTAGGAGCAAGCAAGAAGGTTCATACTTCAAGAAAAAGATATAAGGGATAGATAAAAAGATGACTATAGGAGTTTGTCATTGAGGACAATATTGAAAATGGGCTTGATCTTTCTTGTTCTAAAAGATTTTCCCTTTTGTTAGTGATGCTATTAATATAGGGAATGTTAGGTCTAATTAGTAGAAGATGGTTGCTTTTGTTGAAATTGAAGTAAAGTTTTACCAAGCATAGGGAGATGAAGTTTTTTTCATGGAAATTTGGATTAGAAGGATAGGAAAGGAGGAGAGTAATAAAGTGGAAGAGAGAGCTCTGAAGAGGTAAAGGAAGGTGGAGCTTATAGACCATTAGTTGGTTTTAAGGGCATTGTCAAGGGCTTTAAAAGTGACTAAGCTAGGAGATTTTGATATGTTATATAAGATTCTTGATACTAATCAAGAATTTACATTAATAGATTCATGTTGGTTGTACTGATAAGAGATGAGAATGTTTATGTGATAAACAAACAAGATATTAAGGTCATTATGGCTCAATATGGGGTTGAGCCTCAAGGGACGAGTTTTACTGTCAATGATTTTGAATTGAGCAAGAGGGGACAATAGAGGGTCAAATTCAAGCAATGAAGTTAATTACCTTATATCTCTTCAAGGATTATAGCATAAGCATTGAAGAAGAAAAGAGTAAAGAGAGGATAAATGACAGTAAACCAAGAAAGAAGAGAGGAGAAATAGCAGTAGAGGAGAGAAGAAGAGAGGAAAAGGAGATTCTATTATGTCCATTGTTTATAGCGTTTATAACCGACAAATGACATCGTTTTAATTAAGGATTAAAATGGTGTTGTTTTATAGAATGCATGCACAATTAGCAATCTACCACATAAATGTGACATGTGGACCATGCTTTCCATATAGGAAAGTACACTAAAACTTTTGTTAGTCCATATAAGATAAGGTTAATGAAGGACTAATAGATGATAGTTATTTCAAATCTCCGAGACCTATTTAATAGTTTTGAAACCTTAAGGATCTAAATGATAATTAATCCAACTGTAAGAGTCCTTAGTAAGTTTAAACTAATAAAATTATATATAGAAAGATAAAATGAGACCACCTCATAAAAGTATGTTTAAGACTAAAATTCCACACTTGTTTGGAAATAATGTTAATCTTTAAATAAAAATAAAGGCAAAAGGATCAAATTTGACTGTAACATTTAGACATGTGTTTATGTTAGAATTTATGGTTTCAAAATATTCATAAAGAATCCTAATGTATAGAAAGAATCTTAATATTTCAAGAATGTTAAAAAATAACCTTGGATTGGTAAAGCCTTTAATATTGTTAGAGCTTCACCAGTTAATTGTCATGTGGCATATTTTCTTTTATTTTATTTTCTATTATGTCCATAATTCCAACTTGGAGCCTAATTGATAAAGAGGACCCTATAAAATTCAAAACAACACTATATGAATTTAGGAATTAGGGATTTTGTTATCCTTAAATCCAAATCTAATTTTGTTTTCTGGTTCAATATGATTCGACTATCATCATCGCTATTATCTCTTATGAATATCTTATCCTTCACTCTATTCTCCTGCTTGTGAAGTTAGTCACGTCTTTGTTCCTCTCCAGTTCCAATGAAATTAATCTCGTTGCCTCCCCTCTCTACCTCTCCACTATCTCTATCTCTCTACCTGTCACTCCTACCACCTTTCCGTCACTATTATATTGCAAGTTAAAAGCTCATTGTCTCTCTATTGCTCCTCTCTAACTCTATGTATGGTTTGGAGTCCTCAATGTTAACCTACATAGAAGGTATTATTCCAATTTTCTTTTACTTATTAAATACTATTTGTTAAACCAAGTAAAGTTCTAATATATACTCTAATGATGACAAAACATTATTATTACTAATAGTTTCATTGTTTTTTATGCATTAAAAGGCTAGGAATTTGGAAGGGGTGAAATAATACAAATTAGAGCCAAAGTTGAGGTTACAATAAAGATCAAGTATAAAATAAAGGATGAAGATCAAGATAGCTAAAATTGAATAGGTTATTTTATGTAACTTTCATTACAAATCTTACCTTAATCAAGTCATAAATGTACATTTACACTTACGTGTTTTGCATATAGGTTCTAATGGAGATCAAGTTATGTGAGAACCTATGTCTAGCCATCATACCGACCCACTAAGAGATATCAGAGGTTCGATGATGAGAACTAGGACTAAGCGCATAAGAGAAGTCCTTCAATGATTGATTATGGCTTTATAAGGGAAGGAAATTATTCTTGAAGATCAAAAGGATTCATCAAAACTAACCATTTATCTACATGTTTTAGAAGAAGAGCAAACCTTAGAAAGTGAATACAGTTTGATAGGAAAAGTTTGAGAGTGGTTCGTGTGCAAAGGGCATCATATTGAACTAACATTAGAAGTTTAAAAACTTACTAGAAGACACCATTTTGTTCACTTGTCTAATGTCATTCTACATCTCAAAAGACAAAATATAAATAAGTGCCATTAACTTCCTAGTAATTATTGTTTTAATGTGAACTGCAAATAAAAGAGTGATAACCTTTGACAATGGGTTGTTTATCCCTGATTCAAATGTCATTAAGCTACGAGATAGCCTGGAACATTGTTTTTAAGTTAGGTATAGAAATTATAATTTTGCCTTAGATTAAAGGCTAAGGATTTTAAGGTTAATATTATGTTTCAATTATCACTTGATAATAATTAAGACATTATTGAATCATATTAAGAGTTATTCTTCTTTGCGAAAATTTCTACCTTTTTTCTTCATCAAGAATTTCAATCTTATCTTATTAAGGCGACTTATGGCAACTATTCTTTCTGTAACTCTATTTCTAATCGATAGGTTTGATCAGGGTTAAGTTCTCTTACTTGATTTAAAGATGTTCCTAAGTTATTATTCTACATAATTCAGGCTTTAAACTATTCATGGTCTAAGGTTTATATCATTTGGTATCAAAGCCTTAGTTTTCTTCAAATCAACTGTTATCTATCTTTATTTCTCTAAATTTTTTTATATCTATTGGTTTTTGTGTTTTCTTTATATTCTTAGGTCCTTTGTTTATCTATTTCTCTACATACACTTCAAATTATTATGAGCTTGATTCAAATCTAATTTATTTTTTGCATTCATATTCGTAGTGTAAATAAAAGAAAAGAAAAGGAAAGGAAAAAAAGGGAAAAAAAAGAGGCCAAAAAAGAGAAAAAAAAAGAGGGAAATAAGTGGTATTACATTACTCAATCTTATGTTGAAATTTGTGTGTTCAAGTAATTGCGGGTTTTCCTAATTCTATAGGGAAAACAAAAGTCAATGACTTAATTCATTAGTTTCCTAATTCTTCCTCATCGATTTTACCTCTTTTATATTTATAGTATTTTGTTCATCAAATCTTGAGTCTTTTGATTCATTAGTTCCTTAGTTTTAATATTTCATTATTTTATTCATTGATTTTGTGTTTTTTTTCCTAATTTCATCCATCATTATTATTCCTTTTAAGCTCGATCATGCTTGTTTTGTGTAGGCAGGACCATTAATAGAGTTCTTCTTAAAGAGCTTGTAAGGGAAATTTCAAGTAATAAAATGCAAGAGTGGTGAGTACATTATTAAGAAAAGCCATATTTGAGTGAAACACAAGAGATTAAACATTATATTAACTGCAAACACATAAGGGAGTGTCTGAGGTAATCTAGTTCATATTTTTATTACTATTATATTCTTTTTAAAAGTCCAGATGAGTAATGGTGTAAATAGGGATGTAAAGCTTAAACTATTCATAAATGCTATCCAAGAGTGATTTTAGGCTCTTAATACATGATTGGATAGCATAGAGACTCAATCCTAGTTCAGAAATCTCAAGAAGCACATATTTGAGGGTGAAGAAGGGAAAAGCTCAAAGTATGAGGAGCAAAAGCTATTACAAGGTTAGATAGTAATATGGTAGGTACCAAAAACGTAAATTCTAACCTTTCAAAAGAGGAACGATCTTGAATTATATTTGGAGTTGGAGCGAAAATTAAAGCATGCATTCAACTGTCATAATTATTCTGTGGAGAAGGAGGTGAAGTTAGTAGCTGTAGAGTTTACAGATTATGCTAGTATTGAGGAGATATCTAATATAATGGAGTTGTAACATTATGAAGAGATAAAGGATCTACTATACAATGCTATTAAGGTAGAGAAGTAACTAAGTTCCAAGCATTCTTCTAAGACTGGTTTGAATTTTTCATGGAGGTCTAGTTAGAGAGACAATAAACTAGGTCCTAAAATGAAGAAGGCTAAGCATAAAAAGACAGATACCCCCTCCAAATGTAAATCCAAACTCAAACATCTACTAATTCTTGAGATGTTAAGTTTTTTAGGTTTCAAAGATTGACATATTACATGAAAATTTCCATATAAGAAGATAATGGTGATATAAGACAATGGTGATGTAGAGAGTGTGAGTTCTAGAGATGATGAGAAACCACCATTGGATGATAAGAGTGAGGTGGAGATTAAGGAGTCTATACATAAAGAGTTATTGGCCATGAGGTGAACTCTTAGTATTCAGCTTAAAGAGGATAGTGTTGAAGGGTAAGGAGAGCATATTTTTCACACATTGTGTCATATGAACAATAAATTCTATAGCATGATTATCAATAGTGGCAGTTGTAACAATTTTTTTAAGTATTTTATTAGTTCAAAATTTGAAATTATCAACCTTAGATCATCTTAAACTATAAAATTTGTAATAGCATAATGAGTGTAAGGATATCAAAGTTATTAAACATGTGTTGTAGCTTTTTCTATTGGGAGCTATAAAGATTAAATGCTTTATGATTTGGTACTAATGCATAGAGGTCATTTGCTATCGAGGCGATAATGGCAGTTTGATCAGAGAGCAACTCATGATGGTTATAAAAATTGATAATCTTTCACTTTGTAAAATCAAAAAATTTTGTTAACACCTCTAAAATCATTGAAGGCATATGAAGAACAAGTGAGGATCGTAAAACAGCTCTAGTTGAGGGAAAAAGAAAGAGATAGTGGACAAAAGAATGATGAGAATGGGAAAAAAGAGTGAGAGTACACAAAAGAGAGAAAAGCATGTAGGAAAAGGATTGAAAAGTGGAGAGAAAAGTAAGAGGATAAATACCTTTGCAAAAAATAGTGAGATAAAAAGTACAATATTATACAAGGACATTTATTTTTATACTAACGATCTTAATACAAATGATCTTAACCCATCTTTGCTTATTGTTATTGCTTCTTTATTGCAAGAATTTAAAGATTTGTTTTCCAAGGAGATTCTACATGGATTATTTGAGTATCAAATTGACTTTTTTATGAGAGCATGAATACCAAACAGACCAAATTATAGGATGAATCTTAAGGAGACCAAAGATATCTAGTGATAAGTTAATGAGTTGCTGCAAAATTGGTTCGTATGGGAAAGCCTTAGTTTATATTCTATTCCCGATATTTTGGTGCCTAAGAACGATGAGACATGGTGTATATGCATAGATTATAGAGCCATCAACAAAATTACTGTAAAGTTTAGACATCTTATCCTTAGTTAGATGATATGCTTGATGAGATACATGGTTTTAGTTTATTTTTCTGAGAGTTAGTTGCTTTTGTTCGATTGGTTATGAGTTCATAGGGAATAAGTGTAGATGAAGACAAGGTTAAAGCGATTAAAGAGTGACCTACACCTAAGAATGTGAACAAAGTTTGGAATTTTCATGGATTGACAAGTTTCTATTAAGAGTTAATTCAAGATTTCAATTTGACTATTACT
This sequence comes from Pinacopodium congolense, assembly GCA_028565735.1. NCBI lineage: Eukaryota > Viridiplantae > Streptophyta > Magnoliopsida > Malpighiales > Erythroxylaceae > Pinacopodium > Pinacopodium congolense. Next base: position 6,621 of record JAOXYD010083003.1, read on the forward strand.
TTGTTAAATAAATTTATTAAGAAGAATGTTGCATTTAAGTGGCATGAAGTGCATGACAAACCTTTTAACATGTTAAGAAATAAATTAACAAATGCATCTTTATTATTTTTTACTAATATTGATAAAGCTTTTGAGGTTGAATGTGATACATGTGGAATTAGTATAGGGGTTGTATTATTGTATAATTCTAAACTGATTGCATATTTTAGTGAGAAGCTAAGTGGGGTGTCTTCAAACTATTCTACTTATGATAAAGAAACATATTCATTGGTTAAGACTCTCACAGACTTGGCAGCATTACTTATAACCAAGGGAATTCATTATTCATTCTAATAAAGAGAGTTTTAAATTTCTAAAATCTCATGATAAACTTAATAAGAGACATCCTCAGTAGTTAGACTTCATAAAGATGTTTCTATATATGATTAAGTATAATAATGGAAAGGAAAACATAGTTGGTGATGCATTATCCACGAGATATGCATTACTTACTTCATTATAAACTAAATAACTTGGCTCTAAGTTCATTAAGAAATTGTATGTTAGTGATCTAGATTTTATTCAAGGGTGGAATGCACATTCTATGTGTTCATTTAGTGCACTTTATGCATCAGGGATATTTATTTAAGAAAGATAAATTGTGTGTGCCTGTAAGTTTGATGCATAAGTTGTTAGATAAAGAGATGTATAAAGGTGGTTTATTAGGACCTTTTTATGTACAAAAGACATTATATATATTACATGAACATTTTCATTGACCTAATATGAAATGAGATGTTCAATTGGATTAGGATAAGTGAATAAAATATAGGCAAGTAAAATTGAAAGTGATGCCACATAGTTTATATACTCAGTTATCTATACCTAATCAACCTTAGATTGATTTTTCAATGAATTTTATGTTAGGTTTGCCTAGGTCTCAAGAACTTAAGGATAGTATCCTTATTGTTGTTGATAGATTTAGTAAAATTTCACATTTCATTGCTTGTTTTAAAGTAGATAATGCATCCTATAATTTTAATTTGTTTTTTAAATAGATTATTCATTTTCATAGTTTCCCTAAAAAAATAGCTAATGATATAGATATAAAAATTTTAAGTCATTTTTGGCATATTTTATGGAGTACATTAGGAACAAAAATTGTTCTTTCTACTGTTGTGAATCCTCAAATGGATGGACATACTGAAGTAGTTAATACAACACTTACAACTCTGTTACATGCCATTATTCAGAAGAACTTAAAACATTGGGTTAAGTGTTAGCCACATGTTGAATTTGCATATAATAAAATTGTTTATTCTACTACTAGGTGTTCTTCATTTGAAATTATGTATGGTTTTAATTTATTAACTCTTATGGATTTTTTCCTTTGCCTATTAATGAACAAGAAAATTTTAATGAAAAACAAGAAGTAGATTTTGTTAAATATTTACATGAAAAGGTTGGAGCTAACATATAACAAAAGATTGAGCAATATGCAAGATAAGCTAATAAAGGATATGTAAAGGTCACTTTTGATCCTAGTGACTGGGTTTAGATTCATATACAAAAGGAGAGGTTTTTCGTGTAAAAGAAATCTAAATTACACCCTCGTGAAGATTAACTTTTTCAGGCGTTAAAATGGATCATCATTAATGCCTAAAAACTAGACTTTCCAAGAGATTATTTTAAAGTGAGTGCTACTTTTAAAAATGTCAATTTGTCATTATATGATGAAGGTGATTTGAGGATAAATTTTTTCAAAGAAGGGAGGAATGATGGAGATTAAGTTATGCATGTGCCTATATCTAGCCCATATATCTGAGCCTTTGAGAGATATTAGAGGTCCAATGAAAAGAACTAAGACCAAACGTATAAGAGAAGTTCTTAAAGGATTGATCATAAAGTTGAAAGAGAAGGATGTTGCTTTTAAAGATTGAGATTTTTCACTAATGCTAACAACTTATCTACGTATTTTGGAAGTAGAGTATGCCTTTGAAAGTTAATACAACCTAATAGGAGTTGAATTCAAGGGTTTGGGTGAAAAAGGAATTACATTAAACTAACATCAAAAGGTAAATGGCTTAAAGAATGATTGCATTTTAGTCACTTGTCTAACACCATTCTACATCTTGAAAGCCAAAAAATAAATGACAAATCACAATGATGCCATTTTGCTTCTTAGGAACTAATATTTTAGTCTTGGAAATTAATAAAAGAACAATGGCTCTTAACAATGGCACCATTTATTGTCGATTCATCATAATTTAATTACAAGATATTCTAGACAATTGTGTTTAATTTGGTTATAAAAATTATAGTGTTGTGCTTAGATTAATAATTAAGAGTATTAGGGTTTATTTTACATTTCAACCATCACTTGAGCATAATTAGAACACTATTAAATCAATTTGAGAGTTATTTTTCTTTGTGAGAATTTAGGCCCTTTTTATGACATTTTAATGCATTATGACTATCATTACCATATCACCTACATTTTTTCACTTGCCCATTTTAAGACAAGTTATATGGCACCCTCACTTTCTTTATCTCCTTTTTTTTTCTTCTTGCATTTTTAACCTAATTAGCACAACTCTTCTAATAGCTGGGTTTATTTATGCAATATCAAATTTTAGACAAAAATGACACTTCTCATAAGATCCAGAACTTGCTCGTACACCCTTTGAGATTAAGACTTCGTATAGTAAACATCTAAAAATGTCTCCACCATTTACTTAAAATGGTTTATAGCACTTATGATATGTTTATAATGATAGCCATACAACTCCTATGCCCTAAAACTTCATGTATGCTCTTGATTAATGTTGACAATATGCTTTCCATCATCCTTTGATACTTTGTATGCCTCCTATCCATTCCAAATTATTCTCCATTATGTAACATCATTTTTTGTTCTTATATAATTTTCACAATAAATGGTGCAATGTCTATCTTATATCTTGTACAAATTTCTTTTTATATAGTTGTATTTACATCACTATGATTCTTAGTATTTTCAACATGATAATGATTTGATTGCCCCTATAATGGTGAAATTCACCCACTAAATGTCCTGCTCATACCATTATCAACCATTGGTTACTTAGATTTAAAGAACTAATATGATCAAGCCTACCTTTCTATTGGATGTTTAAACAAAGTTGTCACACACCCAAGTTTTATTTTTTTTTTCAAACATATTAAATTGTTGATTAACACCTGCTACAATTCTAAATCATACAAAATTCCAAAACTACTTTCTTAGGTTCCTTCCACTCCAATTTCCATTCCAATTGTGATAAATATTCTCAACACATATTCAATGTATGGTGCTTAGTAAAGTCTCTTCTACAACTCTTATCAATCGTTATAATAATTACATACAAAATGGATCATTATAAGCAATAGTATATATCATAAAAATCTAATGTGACATGTAAATTACCTTTTGCATATTAGATATTACAATAAGTCTATCTCCATTGTTCAACTCCAAATCTAATACTAGAAAGTTTACAATACATCTTTATGATTCTTTTTTTTTTTAACCTCTAGAACTACTTATGCTAAAAGATATGTCCCTCAATTCCATTCCATCCTTCCTAATTGTGCTAATATTTTGACCTTAGGACTCTAACTTTAAGAAGCAACTATATAAACCAAATATTGACCTTTCTTTCCTCCATCCTTTTTTTTTCATGGCTTCAATGCAAATATATAATCTTTTGAACTATAACAAACATATGAAATATAAACTGATTCATATATGAAATGATTTTTCTCATTTTTTTAATGTTATTGATTTAGGATCAATTTTATTTACTTACCTATAACACAAAAATTTGTTGATTCCTTGATAATTTTAATTATACTATGATACCAAGATTATTGAATTTCAATTCATGTATATACTCATGTATGTTACCATATTCATTCTCAAACTATTTAACCCTCTCCTTCCTTAATCTCTTCTTCATTGCTCTACATATACTAGCATTAACAAATATATTCAAATTTTCTCTATTCTTCAATCATTTTAGTTGTTGATATACTAGTTTTATCAAGAATTCTATCCCTAAAATGTCTCATCAAGATCCTAGCAAACAATATTTTGGGTTCGTTTATTATGTAATAACTACAATCAAGGTTGTATATCTTTATTTTGAAACATCTTCCATTCTTGTCACATGTGATATATAACTCCCATGGACATTCATCAATACATCCAACCCCAACCCTAATCCCATTGCTTCCAATCTTCTTGAACTTCATATTGGATCTTGTTTGGAATATATAATTAATAGTAGCATCTTTGAACTCCTTTGCAATTGTAAATTTCATACCTAATGAGCATTACGATACTAATCAACCGATTGGTGCCTAATACTTCTACTTAGTCTTAGCAATGGTCCACCAATCTTCCCTCCTCTAGGATATTCTTCACTTCCCCTAAAACACCCATAATATGTGGAATTAATTGCAACTTGCTGATGGTTATATGGGACATTTAATTCAATTATCCCATGTTCAACATCCAATCTTGCATTGTCAAAAACTAAAATTATCTTCACTTTTCATTGTTAGCATAATTTTCTTCGATTAAATCCACCTTACTACTTCATATTGATCATCTACATCATATTCATTCACTTCCTTAAATATATTGTCATGAGGTCTCTTATTCTCTTTATTAAGGATTGTTCCTCCAATTATACGCAGTAAGGTAAGTGTAGGAACTAGTGTGTCTAACTTTTGTGTAATACACACATCTATTATCCGATAATTCTTCGTTACGGTTATAAGAATAATACATTTATCATTGGATTTAAGAAGCTTTAACAACTTTTTAAACTCAAAACTAGGGAATTTATAGTAAGCCTAGTCAACTTGGAGGTACCAACTCAAATAACCAAGATTAACCTTGTCAAATATGCTTGATTCCCTATCCACATAATACAATTTAGGTTTTAATTTGATTCCTTATGCCATGTACATAATTTCTTAGATTGGCCTTCATGAATGTAACTTGAAGTAAAATGGGACTTTGTTGAACCTAGCATACAATGCTATATAATTTGCTCACTTATGCATATTATAATAGCTAATCATTAATTGAGCATAACTTGAAAATCTCACCCATACGGTAAGAGATGAACCTAAATCATAAAAAATTATCTGCATTCCATTACCAACTTAATTTTGTCACTATTGATTTTTGAATTAGTGAAAAAAAATTCATTACATTATAAATCATTAAGTTATAAAACCCTTAATGTAGTTGGATTTTTAAAGACTGATACTATAAACCATATAAATAAAAACAAAGGACCAATACAATAAAAACCTTTACCTTATTTTCAAGTCAACACAAAGGATACAAAAATTTTATTTTCTATTATTTATCTCATATAAATAGACAAAAGAGATTTAAAATTAAAATAAATAATAACAATTGGCACAATTTTAGCAACTATTTCATAAACATACAAGAATGGATACTAGAGCACATGTATAGGTGTAGGAAGTAATGGAGAGGTGGTGAGTTCTCACTGTGGGATGCAATAATGGCATGTAGATGGAGAGAATGATACAGGAACAATAGACAAGTGGATGGAGCAACAGAGCTATAATATGTCAAGAGGAGGCTATAATACTAAGCAAAGAGGT